>JACCGJ010000231.1:0-53791 GCA_013407085.1 Atriophallophorus winterbourni | reverse complement strand
TTTTTGCAGTTGAAAGGCACCCTTTGGCGCAAGCCCGGAATCAGCCTAAAAACTAAGACGCGTGTTTATCAAGCAGCGATCCGCCATGTACTGTTTTATGGATGCGAGACATGGCCTTTAAGGTCACAGGATGTACGCACATTAGAAGTGTTCGACCATTGGTGCCTTAGGGTAATCTTGGGCATCCGATATACTGACCGAGTATCTAACGCAGCCGTACGAGAGCGTTGCAGCGGACTATCTCCACTTTCCGCTCACATACAACGGCGAAGGCTGCAATGGTTTGGCCACTTCCTCCGAAACACAGCACTTCCAAAACTCGTCCTCGACCCAAAACCCGTTCGCACCTGGCGTCGGCGGCAAGGTGGTCAAGTGAAAACCTGGCTGTCAACTGTGAAAGAGGATGTAGACACCCTGGGTCTGCGTACCGTCTACGGAGTTCGCAGGTGGGAACGAGACTGGATCACGATCTGCAACGATCTCGCCTCCGATCGACGTGCGTGGGCTGGTGCGATCCGAGACATCAATGAAGCCGGCTAATCCACTCGTGGAGCCAGCCGCAACAAAGTAAAAGTAAGAAGTAAGTAAACGTGAGAGCACGAACTGCTATTAGCAATAATGAAATTGGACATTTCCAGATATCCAGAAAGCACAAGCCTTGAGTCACGCATGATATTATCTCAATGTATGTATGAAATTACAAGCGTCGTGGACTGTACGTGAACTAAGACACTATCCAGTTGCCGAGACCTAGACAGATACGAGAATGGAAAATAGAAATTGTAATGAGACTTCAGTATTTCCGCACGCAGCTCAGTAGCAGTGACAAATCAATTTACCCGAAACCAGTGCTGGTTCAGGACCATCATTGCTTGTTCGAAAAAGCGAGTGCAGAACATACAACAATCGCATTCACTAGGCGCATATGGCTAGTTAAATCCATATCGAGCAGGAGTAGCGAGTTTCTGTTTTCGTTTATTTTTAACCAACGTGACGAATATAACGTGGGAGTCACCCGAACAGCAAACCTTGTAATCATTTTCCGAATGATCGCATGATCCTAATTGGACCAGTGATGGTCGTAAATGCGATCACACTCCTTGTTTCAAGTTCGAACGCACGCATGAAGGCTGTTAAAAATGAACCAGTTTGGCAACCGAAATACCGCTCCTTTTATTCGTGCTGATGTCTAACTTAAACTCAGTTTGAAAATGATGACCAACAATTAGAATTGACAGCGTCATGAAGCCATTCGATGATCAAGTTTAATGTAAAATGCCCACGCCGCATGCAACGGACAGCAAGGGATTAGGATTCAAGAATTTATGGTATAAAAAGCATGTAGCTGTACAACACCATATGGTATGGTATGAAAGCACAAGCCCGATCCAGGCAAAGTGTCGCACAGTCAGAGACTGCACGTGGGCTAATCAGTGTCAGGTTGCCCAGGACTAGACAGATATGAGAAAGGAAATAGAAGTGGTACTGAGACTCCATTGTATTTCAGCATGTAGCTCACTACCCTTCGCAAATCAATTTAGCACGGTGTTAGCCGCACAGCACAGAAGTACTGCACGATTGCACATCCCTGCGGTGTACAACACCATAGCATATTCGTACAAGGACAATAAATATATACAAAAATGAGGCACTAGGAAGATGGACGGTTTTGTAGTTAGGATAAATGTCGTGTTCAATTGCTCAATTAAGTTATATAAACGGGATGTTGGGTGGAATTACTACGTTTAATCCAGAAAATCTTTTTCGCTAGATGATTAAACAACGTCTAACGGTATGGAGTTCCATAAGAAACAAACGCACACCGAATAGAAGAACCGACAGTCATTTCGGTGAGAATGTGGAATATCAAATTCCAGTGTTTGTGGTATGACTTGACCGGAGGCGAAATAGATTCCTCAGAAGATGCATCTGTGAGTTCATGATTAGATCCAACCGAACCCGTCTGCGAATCAGTATATCCATATTAGGAAACGTTAAAATAAACATGCATGTAGCTATTGTATGGGGAATGCAGTCTTACCTTTGCACGGGCGTGCAGCTGAGTTATTTTTATCAAGTCCATTTTCTTTTGTTTTCCCGTTGCCAATAAGTTTGCGAACAGCTCCCTCTCCGGCTTCCCAAGGTTGGGCGTCGGTCCATAGGTAAAAAAGACTGTCAATGTGTACCCCTAACTCGCTAAGTGTCTTCTTCGGTTCGCTAAGTTCCACGCCCTAATTTCGGGGATACGACAAAACAGGCATTACAATCGTGAATAGGAAATTATCATGTAGTGTAGTGATTAATGTGAAAAGCAATGAGAATGCCCACGTAGGATTTATCATTAGGTTTCCGTTTGACCAAGGGTGGCACGAGGCATCCTTGAACCAGGTACGCGTGTAAGCACACATCCATGACCTTTTTATCAATCGATTAAGATTTCTCGTCAAAATGCAAAATCGATCGCGAATTCTCTTAAGCATTGCAGCAAAAAATGTCCTGAGTACCGATAGGTGATCAGGTATGAATTCTATTTACACTTCTAAGTACTCGGCATACTCTGCACTGCTGATCAGCATTCGGGCATTGCGGGGATTCTCCATGGAAACTGTGCCATAAATTCGACTTTGACGGAAAGCAGAGGTATTTGAGCAATGTTCGTCATTAAGCTAGATTTCACTATGATATGCAAATGTGATTCTGCGTAGGTTGGGGGTAACATCATGCGTTTCGATTCATTCTTCCATCCACGTTCCGGGAGGAACTCGGCTGTGTTGCTTAGAATAATGAATTGGACAACTCAGCAGATTAAACTGTTCTTATGATAACGTTTTATTGCTATATCCTATGCAACAACGAACTACTGGTTATTTGCAACCGTTCCAAAGTTTGGTCCGAATTTACTATATGACTGTGCATCTAAACATCATGGTTGGTGGTATCGTGGCTCAAACTTGGATCACTCAGGCTGTTCTGGATTGGATAGTAAACAAACCGAGATTGGGAACTACTGATGCCGGATAAATATGAGTCGATTTTGAACTCTGCTAAGATAAATTCATGAAAATGTGCGACGGTTTATGATAAGCCATGTGCGGAATGAATTGAAGTGTAGGTTGAAAAATAATTAGCAAGCTCACATTCAATACCAGATGCTGGTCCGCTGGAGTGACACCAAGCGAATTCATGATTTGGACTTTGAAATCCTGCAATAGCGTATCGCTACTTGCTGGAATTAACAGATCGTCAGGACAGAGGCGCTGGCGACGGGAACGTCGAACCGAGCCTTCCACGACAGGCGCACGGTGACGCGAGCGGGAATTAGAGACGGTTCTGCGTGGAGACTTGGAAGTAGACTGTTCTGCAATTGTGGCGCAATTTCGCTCCGAAGAAGAGTGGAAAGCCAGCTGATCGGCTTGAAGCTACAATAAGTCAGCAGAAAAGTCTCCACTTCAGCAGTGTCACTTCAATGTGTCTTTGTGATTGCAGTATGGGATAACATATCGAAAAATACAGAAAGCCGGTAAACGCCTACAGATTAGGCTTGAAGATGCGGGGCAAAAAAGTTGTATTGAAACACTAAATTTCGTTCATTCTTTGTTCTGGAATACACATTGAAGAGGTGGCAACAGTTTGTCTTAATACTTGGCAAGACCTAAGTTGAAGGTTGTCTCGATTTATAATGGTCGGATTTCTTGGTTTTTAACCCCGTATATAGCAATGGTAACTGATGAGATGGTATGGTAACTACATGTTCACAAATTAGGTTAAAGAAGAGATGTTTCGAAACATGATGGAAATTAGTGGTAGTTTGCAGGAAACAGCATTATTCCAAAGAAGAAGAAAACAAGCAAAATTGCTGTCTGGAAATTAAGATTTTTGTGGAGAGTCGACACAGGGATCACGGGTGAGTTCGCAAAAACGAGAACAATGCATAGGAAGAATGAGAAGTACAGTGTTTCATTTTATCATCAAACATAAAAGATGGTGAAATCTCATTATGACAAAAACGATTCTACGACCATTAGCAAAACAGGACTGAGATACTCCAGAAGGATAACCGCAAGCTGATCGTGGAGAGAAAACTGATCCTATACAGCATGTGGGCACTAAATGCTTGATTGTAGGGAAGCGAAAATGGGACCATACACGCGACACGAACTGAACCTAATTGTTTAAGGAGCATCCATCGCATCTTGAACATACCGTGGATGAACTGTCTAATCATTTGAAACGTTGTTGAGCATTAAACAATCATACGTTTGTGATGTACATCCATGGCCGACATCAATCATGTAAACAACAACATACATACATACACACGGTAGAGTGACTATGCGCTGTCGAGTAGCTTTAGAATGCACTACTGCAAATTTAACATCCATACACGAATTGTGTTCTAGATACGACAGACGATATATGGGTGGAAAGTATTCAGCGTCTGTTCGTGTCTTGCGTGAATGATCCGCATAGTAAAGCACTTGGTACACACGCGTTGTGTACCATGGTTTTTGTATTGATCATGGTCAACATGCGGTTCCCCTAGAAAACAAAGTTCAAACGGAACAGGAATGGCAGTTTGACAGCCGTAGGATGCAAAATATTTACAAAGGCGGGCACAGCTGAGTGCTGGAACGATGAGATTGAAGAAACATCGAGGATTTTTAACGTTAGATTGTTACAGCCGGACATGATTTGACAAGTTCACACTGATTCGTAAAAGGGCACACAGAAAGTAGTGAAATATATCTGACCTCGTCGGTAGCATCGACACCGTTTGAACTCGTGCATTGCACATTTTGACTCATAGTCTCCAGCAAAGCAGCAGGATCCCTGACCAGGCGAACACGAAGTTGTGCGTTGTTGAAGTGACTGCGCTCGGCCAAGAATTGAGCGTAGCACTCTGAGCACACGCGGGAATAGGACTGGGGCCGCAATTGCCAGGCGCCGCCCTCATCCGTCGAAGGGACGAGGAAAAGTGGGGGATATATTTCGCTGGCTTCCGCCTCCTCATCTGAGCCGTTCAAAATGCTGGTGTCACCTTCGAACTCCGGCGATCCACCGTAGCGTTCCCATAACACTCGGTACTCGGAAGCCGTGACAGGGCAAGCGATAGATTCGCGTATCAAGTCTTGCCAAGGCATGGTGAGCTTAAAACGGTGAAACGAAAAGGAATGAGCCGAAGCAGTGAAAACAACCTAGTTTGATTAGAATGAAAATTAAAAAAAACTTTCAAGGGAAGAATGTTATTCACTCTGTCCACCGTGTTTCACGCATCAGATAAGGCTATCGTGCGCGAGGACCTTGTGCTTGGTGTGGATATCACGAATTGCAAAATTTCTAAAAGTTTCGTTTGGCACAAATTGCGCTAGGCAACATAAAGTTGATATCCGTGTGGAGCTCATCTGACTTAGGTTAAATGTAAATGCAATGTGCCGATGAATAGATTTAGCTGGCCCATCGAATGCAATATAGCGGTAATTTAAACTGAAATGATGACACGGCGATCGATCTCCAAAGATCGTAGCAAAATAAGTGCAGTCTAATCAATATGAATAAATGGACATAGATATTGAGTGCGCAATCGCAACCTAATTAAACACATTGCTCTGATCTTTCCTTATGGGGTATGAAAACACAAGCCTGATCCAGGCAAAGTGCCGTACAGCCAGAGACTGCACATGGGCTAAGATACTGTCAGGTTGCCCAGGCCTAGACAGATATGAGGGAGGAAATAGAAATGGTAGTGAGACTCCAGCGTGTTTCAGCATGCAGCTTATTACCGTTGGCCAATCAATTTAGCACGATGTTAGCCGCACAGCACAGAAACGCTGCACGATTGCACATCCGTGTTCAAACACTAAAATATGATCGATTTTTGTGCACGATTGAGCTCTAGCTTGTAGTGCGCTTCTACCTGATTTTGATAGATAGTTCGATAGATGAAAACATAGAAAAAGAACGCGGGATTATTGTAATATTGTCATTGACTCACCTGCCCATGGTCACAAAGCACACCGTCGACGTTCAACACAGACTCTAGACGATCGGGAAGTGTCTCTGGAAGGGGGTTACGGGCAAACTTTCGCCATTGTAACACAAATTCAAGCGGTATCAAATGGATGAGATTGGGATTATCGAGATTATCGTTCTCGGAGGGAATGGATGGCTGAAGGGATTCCGATGAATTCGTGGGAGGGAGATTCGAAGTGCTGATTTTCGAAAGCATAAAAAGGAAGCTTATCAAGTTTTTGTAAAAATAAACGCATTACGCGGTAAAGGAAAAGCATTTGACGAGTTTCCTGGTTAGAACCTGAACAGGCGTAAAACTCGACATACGCATAAGCACAGAGTCACTAAGGTAACGATTTGCCCGATCTGGTTGTACGGATGTGAAACCTGGATAGCGAGAAAAGGATTACGAAATGTGCAGGTGTTGGAGAAACGCTGTCTTCGCACAATCAGTGGAGTTAATTAGCAACATCGGATACGTAGCACAATTATCCAAAAAAAGAATCTTCTGTGGCGGGGTAGATATAGAAAAACAAGTTAACATGCATAGATTTTACTGATTAGTCCATCATTGCGAATGGAAAATCAACTTTTTCCCAAAGTAATTTTGTTTGCTACTCCTAACTCAGAAAGGTGTCTTTGTAGTGGTCGTTAAATTTTGGTTAAAGATCAAGCAGACGAAGTCCTTGACAACTAAACTACCTGCTGTAATTGGGGAAACCTGTCTCATTAATCAGCGCGATCAGAATTCGCAGTGGCTTTGTTACTCTGAACGATATAGCTCAAAATCGGTTCGTTGTAGGTATCTTCTCGCAGTGTATATAGTCATCTGGAGCGGCTAGGAAAGCTTGCTAGGATGCATAACAGAGAAAGCTGCAACAAAGCTGACGCGGTGGTGTTGCTCTACTCATTCACACAACACTTGATTGAATGTGTATTCATTAGAGTTGTAGGCACAACATCGCATTGTGTTTGTGCTTAATGCTACACAGGTTCATTAGCATATAAGGTCCCAACCTTTCCATCTCTTTGGGGTTTAATCGCTTCATGGTTGTATGGCAGTTTAGCAGTCGGTAATTCCTTTCGCCGTAATGCTGTCCATGACAATAAGCAGGAATGGAAGTGTTTACCATGCCTGTCGGAAAACATGCAACCAAATGGATAGATGTGAGTATTATCTATAATCCCATTTTGGCATGCATAGTACGCAGTGCTGCATAATGAAGGAAATCTTCTACGAGTCCGTAAAGAAAGCGGATTCTAACTTAATGAAAATGAAAACCTTCTGTTTAAACATACATTTTCGTGAACTATACACTGTGCAATCAGCATGCAGGCGCATTGGATATTCGTTGTAGCTTACACAAATATATTACACGCACAACTCAATGTTCAGATTCATTTAGCACGTCAGTGCTGTAAAGGATCACGTCTGGAATTTAAAAAAATGTTTGGTGAGATGGTACCAGCGTTTCAAACAAACGTTGGTCACATTTGCACAAATTAACATCAGGTGTAACGTGGCCCACTTACGTCAAGCTGGTGTGTGGGTCTATCGATGTAGATTGGGGAGCCGAACGCTTTTCCTCGCCCATGTTCAATTCGACATCAGTTGGTTGCCAGTTATCACCAAACAACTTTGGCATCACATTAAAATTTTGCGACAGTAGACGTGGCATCGAATCCCGTTCTGTGCTGGCGCGCTCCGCCAGCGATGACTCGAACTTTTCGCATTGAGGGCAATGCACACCGCACATCTTGTCACTGGTAACGGGAAAAATGGGGATATTAGCACCGGGCAGTAGGGAGATCAGCTTGTGCCACAGCTGTGCGGGCATCAAGCGAATGCGTCTGGAGTTGTTTCTGAGCTGTTTATGGGGACAGAGAATATCCGTGTTGAAAGTGGTTTGTGGTGGGGTGTGAGAAGTGTTTTCGGGATCCGTATACAGTTCGGCCACGTATTTCCGACACAGGTTGCGCCATTTCCGTAGGGAACGCTTGCCGATCCAAAAGAATGTGGGCTCAGTCTGTGTGAAAATAGTAAGAAATGAGAAAGTAGGTCAACTCACACAAACACCAGATCGTTTGTACAAAATGAACGGAGATAGTATGGCTTCCGTTGAACAACAGCAAGTATGATCAAAACATAGTATTAAATACAGTGAAGGAAAAGATCAAATGGATAAACTTTTAGTAATAATTGATTTTAACCCCGAATGATAGTTACGCGACAATTATGCGAGTATGGTAACGGTTTTCGTTACATCAATTTTCCTGTGTGCTGAAAGCAAGATTCCGTGAGTCAAAGCAACAGTATCAGATCGATCCTGTGTGCAAGCTTCAAAATTATTGAGGAGGCTTATTTTGATGAAGACAGTGATGATGGTATGAAAACACCACGGTCAGCTCAAACAAGAAGTGGCGCAAATATGCGTTTGGTGCAGCATAGCTCACCAGAGCCTCAAACAAAGTTGTTTCCGATTTGCAATTTCGATGGCGCCGTAAAGTTTCATCCTTAAAAGTTTTTCATTGATCGTTTTCCTAAAATTTGTGTCGTTAAATTAATCTGTTTCGATGAGAATTCGTGTAAACGGATAGTCATTTTTTATTTTTCAGTTGTATGGAAAAAGCGTGGAAAAGAGTTAGAAAAAAATCAAAATTAGATAGTAACAGAAAAAGTGTAACTTGAGGGGTAAACAAGCATGCCAGTTGATGTGGAAATTTACAGGATCTATGACAGAAGGACACTATTTTTTATTAAATGTACAACAATAAGAACAACATGAACAAAAAAGCATAATAATTCATGTGTATATCTTTAGAGGATCGCAACTTATGAAAACAAGTTTTAATAAATTCAAACGCGCATTCATATCAACGCCGATGACAAACACAAAACTATCATGTGCGTGCCATCATCATCATCATCATCATCATAGACAGCATTACGCCGGTGATGATGATGAAAGCAAAAGCCTGATCCAGGCAAGGTGCCGTACAGTCAGAGAATGCAAGTGGGCTAAGATACTGTCAGGTTGCCCAGACCTAGACAGATATGAGGAAGAAAAAAGAACAGGGTTTAGAGATGAAACGGAAAACGCCACAGGGCCACTTATAATGAATAGTTAAATACGGGGTTATTTTAATCGTGAGAATAGAATGTTGAGTTGTGCCGTGAGCGTGGTCAGACGGATGGAAAGGGTGAAAAATCTCGTACATGATGATTAAGTTGGACGCTATTCGATATACGTTCACTTACCGACTTTTCCGAATCGTCGCATGATCTTTCGACAGCGGTTTCTTTGGAATGAATGAAATTATCCATTTCTTTGCTCAACATTCGAATACGCTGCTCCAGTTGAATCAGGGCAACTTTAAGCCGAGTACATTCGAGACAAGGTTCAAATAGACGGAAACTGTGAGGCGGAAAGAATGTTGGAAAATTAGAACCACGCTGACGAGTCGATGAATATTTTAATCAAATAGGCAATTGTATCTACAGTTGTGCCTCCCAGTCAAACGCATGACTATCACGAAACAGAAGCCATTCTCGCCCGGATACAATTCCGGTAAATAAAATGGGTCACATTCACATTGCGCGTTGACAAAGGGCTATGATTTGTGCCACAGTGGACTAAGACGGTTGTTTCTGTCTTCGTATATAAAGGATTTTGACAACAACCCCAAACATTTTATTGTCTGGCCGTGGAAGATCGGACAGTATTCGAAATTAGTACGTATGTCTGAAATCACAAGCCTTATCTAGGCAAAGTGCCGCACATTCAAAGACTGCACATGGGCTAAGATATAAATAGAAAAAGGAAGGTGGAAATAGTAAAGAAACTCCAGCGTATTTCCGCATGCAGTTCACTAGCACGGTATTAGCTACACAACACAGAAGTATTACACGATTGTACATCCGAACTTAGACATAATTATGACGATTGCACGGATGTGTAATCATGCAGCACTTTTCAACTGTACAGCTTCACCGTGCTGGATTGATTTGTCACCAGTAGTAGCTGCGTGCAAAAACACGCTGTAGCCCTTTTCTCTTTCATCTGTCTAGGCTTGGGCAACCTGACAGTATATTAGGGCACGTGCAGTCTCTGACTGTGTGTCACTTTGTCTGGGTCAGGCTTGTGCTTTCATACATGACGAAATTGATTGACCTGAGGAAGTGAGCTGCATGCTGAAACAGGCTGGAGTCTCACTACCATTTCCTGTTCTTTTTTCTTCCTCGTATCTGGCTAGGCCTGGGCAACCTGGTAGTATCTTAGCCCACGTGCAGTCAATGACTTTTCCGCACTTTGCCTGGATCAGGCTTGTGATTTCATGCATACATACATACATAGATGAAGATTAAAGTAATGTCACATTAATAAAGTGGCGTTACCACGAAGTTATTGCTGTATTGACATTTAGAACCTCCATTTTGAGCTATAATCACATTCTGTGGAATTATCATTCTGCTGGAAAAAATATCCGGAGGCTTCAACATAATAACGAGATTCTGTTGTTTTTTCACGAAACTATGAGGAAGACGATCATAACGAGTAGAATTTATACCGCTGCCGATTGCGATGCTGTTGACGCTAATGCTCCGAAGAGCAATGAGCATTTTGCAAATGATTTGTTGACAGCATAGAAATATGATACAAAGAAGGCTTTGGTCTCGTGTTAGATTTAAAAAAGCCACGCTAAAGCAATGCAAGGGCACTCACGGGATGGAAATCACATCCGTTTGCTCTAAGGCGCTGCGTAACCCGGAAAACGAAACAGCACGATAATCCGATGAATCCATATCGATGGGAACCCGACCATGTAGGCATGGCTTGAAGAAAGGGGAAGGTTTCGCGGTGGATGAACCGTCCGCAGGTAACATAATCGGTGGTGGGGGTTGGTCTGGTTGTTCGAACCAATTGCGGAGCCATTGTGTGGGCACCAGCGCCAACTCATCCAACGTCACATTGTCATCGTTCGGTTCGGGCAAGTGGAGAGTTGTGTACAGGTTCTGAAGACACATCATTTTCTTTCGCTACAAATACAAACAGGCGAACACGTGAATACTATTGTACAGGAACGTCAAAAAAACACGGTGCAGCTGTATAGAAAGGGAAGTTGAAAAACAACTCGATCACGTGAAATAAAACGAATTAGATGCAGTCTATGACTGACAACAGAGGCACAACTCAGGTTAATCTGATAAACATAAAATTTCAATCGGTCAAGATGACGATTTGCAGTCGCGTACCTGAAGAGCCTGTCGAGCGAGAATTTGTTCATCCTGTTCCAAATTCATCGCATCCACAATGTGACGTAAATTTTCCGGAATTTGAACATCTGTGTTAAAAATGCGGAAAAAAGAAAATACATTATGAAAGAAATGAAAGTGAATCCTATTCAGAGGGGTAGAAATTTTTCCTGTAAGAAATATCGTGGAGTTCGGTCACAGAGATAATCATGCATCTCAAAGTCTACCAGGCTTTTTATAGCATTTAGAGATTTTGGCAGCACCAATTATGCATCCAGGATAAAGAAACGGCACCAAAGGAACAGCGAGGCTGATACGTTTGGACAACGATGCCGTCGCAAAAAATGGCAGGACGAATTTGAATACAACTTCAGACTGCCTAACGGAACTCCGGCTCCGGAATATATATCATCATCATCATCATCATCATGAAGCACAAGTCTGGAGCCAGACAAAGTGCCAAGTTTGCTTGTGGGCGTGATAGTACCCGGGAGCCTATGCCCCTATGGGTAAGCGTAGGAGGCCCTACCCAGAGCTTTTGGCTAAAACGCGTGAACCACAAAGCAGTTTGTTGAGACTGAGTTTGTCTGACCTCTATACATCGACCTTTCTGGTCTGAGTAGCTGCAGATGTTGTTTTCAAAGTATCTATTTATCTTAATTTACATCTGAATCTGACGAGTAATTGGTGCAACAACCGGGCACCACAAACGCTTGAATGCACGGTACCTTGGACCAAACGCGGATGCGTATCTACCATAAACAGAGGAATACCTACGCAATGGTTTATGCGATGTCAAGCAAGAGCCGCGTGGGATTTGTTTACAGCTAAAGTGAAGATTGTGGATTGCATGGGTTTTCACGAAGATTAATCAGCCTAAAACGAAATTTGGAACGCATGCAACGTTGGAACTACTTTGCTGACGGCTGTGTATCAATTGAGGCGTACGATGGAATGTAACATGTTAGGCTATCGTTGACTCCGGTGAAATAGATCAGGTCACCATCAAGATTATCATTCGAATATATGGATATGCAACCAAAGAAGGCCAGAGTGACTCACAGTTCAAAACAATTTGAACTTCATAGAACAATAAGTTTCTTTAGCTAGATGCATTAGATGAGTGTGCATTTACTCTGTTTCTCACGAGATTACTATCTAACTGTGTATGTATGTATGTATGAAAGCAAGAGGCTGATCCAGGCAAAGTGCCGCACAGTCACAGACTGCATGTGGACAGACGTGTGTATATATGGAACAGTATGGTGCGCCTTGACAGGTCAAACTCCAGAGATACGGACCGGTACCAAAAGAGCAGACAGCGATCAAGAGAGCTTTCTATCACTTAAGATAAATGACCTAGGCGACAACATTGAGTTATTAAAGTTAATGTCTTTTTTCAACTTGTGTAAAAAATGAGCAAAGATCTTCATGTTTCTAATTCCATCACGGGACAATGAACACTATAGCTAGTGTACCAGGTTTGTGTACATGGACGCATCGGCCCGAAGGACATTCGCAATGCAAGAAGAACTTAATTTTCCTCAAATTGCTAATATTAAAAGTGTTTCAAGTGAGACGGATGAGGTCAAACTCTCAGCTGAATTTGTGGAACAAGCGTGCACGTTAGGGAAAAGCCGATATTGCAGCAATTCGCAGTGTTTCTCGACTCACTTTAGCTCTAGGTTAGAAAATGATGTTTTACAGAACGTGATGAGATTCACACTATTGTTATCTTGGTTGGAGAGATGAATGTACTTCAAATATCTTCGAACGAGTTTGTCATATGTGGAGGGTTTGACCTCAACTGCGTTTCTCGAAACTGTTGAGTACCAAAAGATACACCCAACATGTGGTTGGAAACATCTTGCCGCATGAGAACGCTCGGTGTCCATAAGGCTAGCGCGTCTATCTCGGATTCTTTAATACGATATGATGATATGATATGATTTCGCGCACTGGAAAAGGTGCTCAACTGTCGCAGTAAATGTTCCAACTATTCCTGGTACTTTTTTCACCTCAGTGTAGTAGGGAAATGGGCTAAGCACATTTCTCGAAACATGCAACCACGGCGGGATTAGGAGTTGGGCTGTTCGATTCAGAGTCGAACGCCATCATCATCATCATCAGCAAGGACAGCCGTTACACCAGTATCCGGTGTTCAATCTTGATCGAAAACCTTACAATAGATGTTTACAAACTGGTGGCGCTTGGATTATTGCCTGTGCATGAAAAAAGGTTGGGTCAAGTTATTTGAAACGAAAATGAAAAAATGTGAAATCTCATGTAGTGAACCTATCACAGGAAGCCATTTCCCAGTACATATGTGCATCAATAATATAATTTCATATATGCCTGCATCATTTTTTATTATCTGTTAATCGTTGCGACACAAGTTGCTAGGCATGCATGAAATCCCACAAGCTTGATCCAGACAAATTACCGCACAGTCATAGACCGCACACAGGCTAACATACGGTCACGTTGCCCACACCTAGACAGATACAGGAAATAAAACCTAATAATCAGGAACCCAGTTTCATTTCCGCGAGTATCTAAGCACCGGTGGCATGTCTTACTGCAGCTTCCTGCTACAGAATAATAATCATGACTCGTGTTTCTGATATGCGTGATGTTTGGTTGTAATTCATCGATTATACGGGCAGTGATAATGTAAGGGTGAAGATATATGGCTTACATTGACTAA
Source organism: Atriophallophorus winterbourni (assembly GCA_013407085.1). NCBI lineage: Eukaryota > Metazoa > Platyhelminthes > Trematoda > Plagiorchiida > Microphallidae > Atriophallophorus > Atriophallophorus winterbourni. Next base: position 39,821 of record JACCGJ010000231.1, on the reverse strand, counting down.
ACCAAAAGTATGAACATAATGGAGATGGTAAAGGATATATATGTAATGACATAAACTAAATTTACCCGTTTGCGGTTGCACATCATCAATCACACGATAGAACAGCATATAAGCGCTAGATGAAGAGTGCCACACCGTGGTGTCCGAGACTGAGTTGGCATCCACCTGTTGAGACTCTTCAGATGGTGTAGTCTGGTCATCCGGGCGCGGTTTTTTCGACAAAGGGCCGTCTGAATTTTCAGGGTCGCCCTTTCCTTGTTCGACATTGTTCACGAGTTGCCACCCTTTGGAGTTAGTGGTCACTTTGGATAAACAAAACTGGGATGCTGGGATTGTATAAACCTGGTACGCAAGAAAAAAGATGAGTGGTGGATACACACATACACACGCAATAGAGTGATCATGCTCTGTAGACTAGCTTTAGAATAATACACTTCTACTCATTCAACGATGTGTTCCAGATGCGACAAAGGATCTATGGATCGTGATAAAGAGGAGATAATCCTTGAGACTTACATGATCGCTTTGTTGCAACTGAACAGCGGAAACACGTTGGAGTCTCAACGCTGTTTCTATTTTCATTATAATATACGTCTAGATCTGAGCAAACTGATAGTATCTTAGACCACGTGCAGTCTATGACTGTGTGTCACTTTTTCTGGATCACTCGTGAGAATACTGGTTATCATTTCATGGGCAAATAAGTCAGCTTAATCAACAAAAACTACAAGGAAACCTTCGGAGGTCTGTAACGAATATGTGGCCAAGCATTCTGTGCGTATCGCTTGCCGGAAACGTTCCCATTGTGTTTAGAGGCCGATCATCCTTGGTGAATGTTGAATCACATCCTGTAGGGCCAGCACCAGCCAAAAGAGATGGATATCAGAACGCGTACATCACGAACAAAAGGCTTCCGGTTCGAACTCTGTCACTGTTGCAAAACGTGTTTAATCTTAATTCCCTGCCGTACTCATGAGTAAAACGAGGGCATAAAGTAGTCGGGAAATGATTACTAGGGCCAAACACCTGTCTAGATGGCAAAACCAAAGTACCAATCACATGAGCCCTCATGGTCTGGTAAGCAAAATAGCAAGACCATTTGGCTTAAACAGCAGAATCAATACACAAGACGGGAATACCGAATACCTTTAAATTGATTGTTAGACAATGAATGGGAAGCAAAGTATGGAACGAAGTACCTCGGTGTCGTTGCAAACCGTCCAGCTATCTGCTTCTGTGCAGTCGGGTCCCCTGGGTTGGTTCGCAGGCTCCCGGACGACTGCGACATAATGGCCAGAGGTTGGTTGAGCGCCGATGTGTAACAACACGCCACAAAGCTTATATGAAAGTTGGGTTGCAGTGTCTGTGAAATATATATGATGATGATAAACGAAAGGGTCGTTTTGTGGTAGTAAAGGGAATATCGGATGTCTTAAACGACGGGATTCATAAAATTTGCTAACATGAGACAAAATAAAGCGTTCACGGGGTTCAGGATAGAAAAAATAAAATCGGGAAGTAAACGCACGGATCATTTCGCTATCCAGTTTGCGGCTAAGGCTTGAGAGCACAAGCCTGATCCAGGCAAAGTGCCGCACAGTCAGAGACTGCACATGGGCGCTGATGACACTAAAACTGAATAACGAATAACTCATTCTAGACTGAACTGCTGCTGCTCACACAAAAGGCTGATGGTTTGACGCGCTCAAACCCCTGCATATACAAATTGTACTTTCAAAGTCTTTCCTCGAAAGCCAGTTCCGCACAACACGTATGTATGTATGCATGAAATCACAAGATCGAGTCAGGCAAAGTGCCGCAGTCATAGACTGCACGTAGGCTAAGATTATGTTCGTTTGCACAGGCCTAGACACATGAGAAGGGAAAAAGAAATAAAATAAAGAAATGGTAGTGAGACGCCAGCGTGCTTCCGCATGCAGCTCAGTACCAGTGGCAAATCAACAGGTCGGACCGCATGGATGTTAATGGCCTCACCCATTACGCAAAGTGGTCGCGCTTGAATCAATGATTCACTTTCACGAGACCTTTCAGAGAAGCAACCGAAATTGGCGTTGAGCTTGAGTTTATGCAGAGATTACAGAACCTTGACGAATCGGTCATAAGGAAGTATATAACATTGATTAAATTACCGGAAACAGGGCTTCAAGTGGCTCCGTCTAACCTGGCTTATAAACAACGTGGTCAGATTTGTAGCAAATCCTAAAGGAGTTTGCACAGGTGAGCCCTCGAATTACATCGACACGAGAACCTTACCAAGTATGTTTCGCGATTTTAAGTAGACACTTATTCCGTAATCAATTGTTGACCACAAAATAGAGCTAGGAATCAAACAGGGGGAAACAGCTCCAAGCTAAAAACAAAATCAGAGCATTAGAAAAGTTATTAGCTTCGGTATTGCGATAATCGTCTGAATATCATCATCATCGTCATCAGAGACAGCATTACACCCGTAGCACGTACCAAATGCTTAACTGCCACACAACCATGAAAAAGTAAAATCCTAAAACATGGGGAAGGGTAGAACTTCAAAGGCTACGGATTCTATAAAAGAGTAAGCCCAAACAAACTGGGAAGAGGTGCCTACACCTCGAATGGAACATGCATTCAATCAGGTTTCGTAAACCAGTAGAGCGACATCAGCATGGCAGCTTCCTTGCGGTTTTCACTGTCATGCATCATAACAAGCTTTTCTCGTCACTCCGCTTGATAACTAGCACGGTTAAGCAAACGCTGCAACAAGATGCCTCGTGCCAGACCGCCATTGAACACGGTTTCGGGATATATCCCGAAGCGTAACTAACTATTGTGATATCTGATCGCGGGGACCCCAGCCTGGAAAGTGTACTGCGCAAATTTTGGAAAGGTTACTAGTAAGGGTTTTTAACTGCCTATGCCATGTGAGGGTTTGGTGACCACGAGATGTACGAAACTCGGTATGTGACGCCGCAAAAAGAATCCATATCGGAAGTGGTCCGGCATTCGCAACATGTGGCCCAACCAGCGTAACCTATGCAGGTTGATCTGCTTCTCCATATCAACATTACTGACGAACAACTTATTTCGGAGAGCATCGTTGCGAATGCGATTGTAACAGCTAACTTCTAAAATGCTGCGGAGACATCGGTTGAAGGCGCTGAATGTGCTCTTTACGTGAGGTCCATGTTTTGCACCCATACAGTAATACGGCTCGAACTGTCGCTTTGTAGACTCTACCCTTGAGTAACAGAGACAGTCCTTTCTGACGCCAGAGGTTGCGGAATGTTACGGTCGCTTGAGAAATACGTGCCGAGACCTCGCCATCTAACGATGCTGAAATATCGATACAAATACCGAGATACGTAAAACGATCTACAATTTCAAGCACCAGATAATCAAGTTATAAAATGCAGATTGATAAATCGATGTCCTGCAGTAGAACACTGCACTTAGAGAATGCTAAACGCATTCCAAATGCGGGCACAATACTAGATAGCTTGTTCAGTATCGCCTGTGCATCTGTGTACGAGTCGAAGAGCAGAACTATATCATCAGCATAATCCAAGTCGAGAAGCTTGACGCATGGCATTATGTGAACTCCGAAAGCTGGGGCACCATCGTTGCACAACTCCATAATTGCATCAATTACAAAATTGAACAAAAACGGAGAAATCGGGCATCCTTGTTGGACGCCACTTGTGGTGTGGAATTTGGGTGAGACTTCGTTGTAAACCCTAACGCATCCGGATGTATGAGCATAAAGTGCACGTAGTATGTTGACATACTTTTGCGGAACGCCTTTGCACAGCAAGGAGTTGTAAAATGCTCCTTTGAAGTCTAAAAATAGCTATTGTTCGCTGTCGATAAGTGTGCCGCAGTTCTAAGATCCAGTGCTCGACACAGTCTCTGCCAGGCCAGAAGCCAGCTTGCTGAGTATTTTACACCGCAACTCGCAAGCTTGGAGTCAGACAGTTTATTCTATGCAATGTTTTATTTTTAACTGGGTAAATTGGTACAATGAGTAGATTTAGAAGTGTAACCGTTGAGTTTAACCAATAATAAGATCCACGGAGAATGCACTTAAACTCCCTTATCGCTGAGACTGGTGTGATGTTGCAAAGGCAAAGCGATGGTATTTCAATCACAGGTTTATGCTTCTCTGTTTCTGGTCCCTATAATCATGTGATGCCTTCTTTGGTTACATTATGTTTACACTGTAAAACCGTCAAAATAAAAGAAAACTGGAGTGTCTAGACAGCAGTCATGAGATCGGGTTTCGAGCTACGGGGATCGAAACTGTCTTATAACAAACGTCGTCACTGACGTATGAAGCTAATTGAACTCAAAAAATTTGTGTGACAGGCCGACGCTATCTGTCTCGTTCTCTGTGAGAAGAAAACGAATAAAGTGAATCTCAGCAAGATGAAAATATGTCCTTTAACGGTTACGTCATTAAAGGTCTTGCAATTGTTCCGATCACTGAATGACAAGAGCACGTAGGACAACGAGAAATGCTGAAATGGTAGATCTGCTCAATTGTACGTCCTCGTCACTTTAGACAATGCCAGCGCAAGGACGTAGGGACTTGGATGGAGTATATCAATTAATCAGATTAGTTTAGCGGTAGCTCAGCAAAATCGTCGCAAGGAAAATCGCTGTGTCAAAACAAAATACGACATTCTGAGCAGGTGAGATTTGTTAACCTGACCTGAAGAACTCGCTAGACACGCGACTGCAGCTCCGGAATATGGCCCACTCGCATTTTTCGAATCCAACATATCCACCAATTGCAGACGATCGGGAATGCGAATAGAGGCCTTTTGTTTTTTCCGTTGTTCTGTCCTCGGATCGTAGGTGAAACGCAACAACTGGATGCACAACAAACGCGGAGCGCGTGTGATGAAAACGCGCCGAACGCCGTCGTGTTTGGTCTGGCACTTTGAACACGCATACTGATTTTCGCCAGTCAACGATTCCTCCTGGCGTATTACAAAATAAACATAAACAGGTTAAGGTGCCTCGAATAAATGAAAGGATTAACATATGATTAACAATGCCCTTTTGAGTGTAAAATATTGTGTCTAGCATCCCAGAATATGGTTTGACCAGGTTTACTATGCAAAGACAGAAATATAAGGAACGGCGTTTATGGTGTTAATTGCATCAACTTTTCGAAATAAAAAGGGTAGAAAACTGCAAACTGATGAAAACGTTCGAATCACACATTCATGAAGTGACTAAATACGCATGAATTTAACCCAATAATGGTTGCGACCTAATTTGCTAACGTGGCAGGTGAGCCCGGGATAATTTCACGCTGAATTAAATAATGAATAAAAAAATAATTATTAACAAAAAACATTTAATTTGAAGATACACAATGAAAACACACCTCTTATTCTTCTTTCATTATGTCTATTTCAAATGAAAATTGCAGCTGCAGCTAATGGAAGTGGCAAGTCGGAGTCACGCTGTCAGATGCAACGAGATACACAACCACCTTTAAAATACCGGGTGAATTCCACCCTGGTAATCGTTCTGGGGTTAAAAAACGTTTCTATGTGATGAAACCACGTCAGTTCAGTGTTGAAACCGAGTATTGATCGAGAGGTTTGTATATGCAAGAGCCGCGTTTCGGTTATCATTTCCCGAGGAAACTCAACGCACAGTGGAGAGGAACACACAACGCTAAAGCCAAGGAATTAGTCAAAAGGTCTGGGGGTGCTATGGCTGTTTGCCGTCATCAGGTGGAGACATTGGTCTTTTATAAGCGCCTCAAGCGCTTGGCCAGGAATCACTTGGTGATTCTGTATATGAACATCGTGGCATACAAGTTTGGGGCAGTTGTTTACATTTGCGATTTCGAGGATAAATCCTCATTTGCAAATTGAAATTTAGCTTTTATATGGGGACTAATCCAAGTCCCACAGTTGGTGCAATGTAGCACCGGTAACTGTTTGGAATATTTTTGCAACATTCCAATAACAGCGTGATGGTAGTTTTTGTTTAAAGTCAGATTTTTATTAATAAGTAGTATATGACGTTCAAAAAGCAGTACGGAAGCACACGACCGGTTTCGCGGTTATTGCCGCTCATCAGGTATGCGTATCCGTGACCTGACATTCGAACGCCTTCTGACTTTGTTCTAAACCCATTTATTTGCGATTTCGAGGATAAATCCTCATTTGCAAATTGAAATTTAGCTTTACATTCACTGCGCGTACAATTCACGAAATGACTGAATCGTTTACAATAAATAAAAAATTGAAGCATAGTATAAAAGTTGGTGAATCGTTGATGTACCTTCATATAGTTCCTGATACAGCCGGGTAAAGAATTGGACGAAAACTTTAGCGGAAGTTCCAGAAAATGTGAGGGCTGTCTAGAGGTGAATCCACAATTGAGGCACCTGGGTAAAGAAATCATAAGAATTTGATTTGTGTAGTAAAAAATAATAAATTGTGATCAGCATCACAGACAGAATGTCGCCTATTGGATTCATTCATTCGATTTCGGCTATGACTGTACATCTCAAGCATACGAGAATTTGAAAGTTCACGACACTTTGCATGACTATATACTACAACAGACAGTTTCTGTCACAACGTTTACGGTGATATGTTATCTGGTGGAATAATTTGGTTTGTTCGGTGTTTGCAGATAGAAGCATCACCCGTTATTCTTTGGGTTGAAAACGACGCTATACACCGTACTTCTGAAGACAATGGATTAAATCATAATCTTGGAGTCAGGCAGTATTTCACAGTCAGAGATAGCATGTGGACTGAGATGGTATGGTAGGGTATGAAAGCACAAGCCTGTTCCAGGCAAAGTGCCACACAGTCAGAAACTGCACGTGGGCTACCCAAACCACGGGTTCCAATGTGGTAACGGGCGGAGCGGTTTCGGGGACAAGCTCCCAATTCCAAAAATGCTCTAATGGTGCGCGTCTCATATAGCCTCTGACAATTAAGTCCAGCTCCTGGCCTGCACCGTGGTCCTGTTTGACACAGCGGAGCTGCTTCTACTGACAGGAGAAAGGGCGAAGGCGGCTGACTGGCGCCTCAAAACCAGCTTGCTTCGAACAGGTGGAGTTCATAAGTCCATAAAGGCGGTTCACCTAGGGGAAGGTAAACCCTTATCTCAAACCTCCACTGCCTTGTGGCTACATCCAGTCTTGGAAAAGGCTTCAAGAGTCAACCATGAGGAAAAATCCGGAGCCGGAGTCCCGTTAGTCAGTCCCAAGTTGTATTCAAATTCGTCTTTCCAACTGCTGCAACGGCATCGTTGTCCAAACGTATCAGCCTAGCTTTTAATTTGGTTCCTGTGGTGTCGTGAAGAGGGAGCACTTGATGCATGGGCAACAGCTAGTTCTCCATATTAAACTGCCCTGGCGTACATCTCAACACAAACTAGGGATGTGCAATTCTGCAGTACTTCTGTGCTGTGCAGCTGACATAGTGCTAAATTGATCTGCAACCGGTAGTGGGTTGCATGCGGAAACACGCTACAATTTCCACTTTCCTATATCTGTCTATGCCTGGGAAACCTGAGAGTATCATAGCCCATGTGCAGTCTGACTATGCGGCACTTTGCCTGGATCCAGGCTTGTGATTATTTTACTTATTTACCCAGACCAAGACAGATTAGAAAGGGAGGCGGGCACGAGTCTTCGCACGAAGCTCAGTGTTGGTGGCAAATTAATTTTGCACGGTGTTAGTTATGCAATACAAAAGTAAAGGAGCAATCAAGATCCAGTTGCTTCAACAATGTTAGTTCATCAAGTTGAAGGAAATTTTATGGCTCATTCAAGACTGTCTCTGTAACACAAGTGCGGCCTATCCAAAGATCGATTGCTCGATTTGAACACCCAATAGAGTTATTATTTAGGAATACGGCTGTTATCTATTCTAGAGACATGACCCAGTAAGCCTAGATGAAACACCCGAGGAGCGCGAGCATGTACTTTGTGTAGACCAGCTGTACAGAGCATTTGTTAATTTGTTGATCCACAAGTAATAACATTACAGTTGCGTATCGTTTCGTCTTTTTACAAACAAGAATCGACCGTAGTCTTTGTAAGGTAGGTATAGTTTTAACTACACTCATCCTTGACCGGAAACCTATCTTAATTGGAAACCGAGTACAAGCAAGTAAGTAAAAACCTGCCTGCCGACAAGGAAGAACACAGAGACCAAGCCAGATAAGTCGGGTGTGTTCGATGTCTCGAAAAAGTAGAAAAATCAATCCACAACAATAAAACGAGAGATATATTGTCCACTAATCGTGATGAAGATGTGGTGGGATTGTTGATGGCAACAGTCCGGAATGGACGGAATTGAAGTGAGATGAAACGCTAAAATTTGACATGAGTTCTATCGTTTCGCAACTGTATATCGCACCTCACTGTGTTTGTCATTTTGATAAAACCAATGGGCACCTGTAATAGGTTGTGCTTGATTAAATTTTACTGAGAAAACTCTACTCTTAAGGCCATATTTGCTTAAAGGAAGAAAATGCTAAAACGATACGCCGCGACGTTAACCAATCGCATGATGTGCAACTGGAAATTCGTCACACATCTTGACAGAAGACAAAAGGGGAGATCATGGAACGAACCTTGTTTCGTAAACGTATTCTCCACGGAGTAAATCATCCACAACCGCCAGTCCGCATTGTTGAAAATGCGACTCGAGCAAGTGCATGAACAAACAGTGGAATTCGGGAGCATCCTGAATCGAAAAGTTGAAGGATATAGAATAAAATTGGAGCGACACATAAACTGTGGGTCGTGATTAGAATAAGGTAATAGACTTGACATCATCAGTGCCTAGACGGAGCCTTGTGGGCTTATTCTATCTCCTATTAAACTTGAGTGCACAATTGGTATTGGCAAGTGTTGAGGAAATAACACTGGCTAGCATCTTGTCTTGCAGCTGATTCCATGTCACATGGTGATCAGTTAGTTCTACTGAGGTGGGAGGTAGACTGAACTTTATACTCTATGAATATCACCAACCCAATGCGCTTGGCCAATCGTTTAGACATTTTTCAATTGTTTATCAGTCCGTTGATGTTCACAGGATCGGTGCTTATCACCGGCCCAATGAACACAAAGCGGTGAAGATGATCATTCCCTCATTGAGAGGATGCTACACTGGTATAGTTACTTTCCCCATTTGACAGTTGCTTCAAAGTCTAACTTTGTGTGCCACTTTTCCATTGTAACAAAGATGGCTGAAACTAGTCTGATAACGGCAAACAGTCAGAAACCGGTTGTGGAGTGTACGTGCTGGGGATGTCAGCTTCACTACGTCACATTACATGTCATCAGCAATTTGATGCAATCAGGAAGACATCAATATTGAAAAGACCGGTAAGATAGCACAATATACGCACAGCAGTTAAAATTCATGTTACAGGTTTCACTTTCCAAGACGGCATTACATGTGTCAGAGACGCTGGGAAAACCACTAAACTAGCACCAAGTGGCATGACTGGTTTTCGGTGAGAGTAAATAAGATACACATCCACAAACCTGTTGCTCTTCTTGGCACAAGCGCAGACATTGAATAAGCCCACCGGGATCGACCACCCTTTGAAAAGGAAAATTAGATTGTTAAATCGTCATAGAGGATGAATAATGTGGGAAACGAGAATTTACCCGCTTTTGAGAAGCTCGAGCTGGCTGAAAATGAGTTGAAGTTGATAGATTATCCCAGTCTCATCACCTGAAAACAAAGTAATTTGTTGAGTCACTGACGGTTACACGAGTAGGAATCAAATGGTTGAATTTGAAAGGGTCAAGAAATTGACGGGTAATCATTTGATTGACGTAACTTTAAGGTTTTGGCGTTTGAAGTTGGTAGTCTTACTTTGATGTAAAGAAGTTTAAAGAACTTGTTTAAAATTACGTAATCAGTTATTTAATGAAAGGATGGAAAGCAACGAGTATTTGATTCACCAAACTCTCTACAAGCGTCGCCTTTTGAACTCCGATGTCTCTGATGTATGTATATGTATGATATCACAAGCATGGATTCAGGCAAAGTGCCGCACAGTCAGAGACTTCAGCGTGTTTCCGCATGCAGCTCACTACCGGTTGCACATCAATTTAGCACGCTGTTCGCTGTATAGCTGCTCATCCGTGTAGTGTCGCTGATGCCATCACGTGATATGGTGATATGATGTGGTGCTTTCAAACTCGATTTATTCTATCCTTGTATGCCTATAGATACGTAAACACCACGAACCTGAAATCTAGTCGGATAGTTCCCACGTGGGCTAAGATAGTAAATGGTGTCGAGGCCTGGGCAGTTGATGATGATAATAATGATGAAGCGATAATGACGGTGAGACTAGAGCGTGTACACGGTTATCACACTTTACAAAGGCAATGACTTCGCATGGCCCCGACGCACATGACATATACACTACACATTCGCTCCCGTGCGTATAGTCATGCCACTAATCTAGCAAATTCTGAGCACACTCCTAATTGACCATTCTTTTCAATGATATTCATTGAGGACTGTATGTAGCTCTTCTGAATGATTGGGCAATCAAGTAGTGAGTAATGCAAAGCAGTGGTTGGAAATAAGCCTTTAACGGTGAAGTTGCGTTTCAAGGGCACTTTAAGTCTTGTACTTAAGTATACATTCATCTGTGTAACGCCGGTTTCTATTATATCTACGATGCTGCCCATGAGGATGATAGCCCAGCTTGTAATACAGATGTACCTCATGAACCATCCCGGTTACGGCGGTCAATAAAAACGGAAACAGTAACACAACGAAATCACCTTACGGCGGGAAAATATTAGCGGTGCGTGGATTCAGTGACAATGGCCATTGAAAGGTAAATCAAATTTTGTTTTTCCAAATACCTTGCTAAATCGTTTGCCGCTGGTAACGAGGTGCACGTGAGAACAGTGATGACTTTTCATATATCCGTCGATGACTGGGCAGTTTGTTATCTCATGTGCAGTCTATGGCTGTTGCACTTTGCCTGTCCCGAAGGCTTGTGATTTCATACATTTAGCTTCAAAAGGCTATGTGCAGTACCAATGGATCTGCACGTGAAACCAGTTTGCGAAGCACACGGAATACGCTAGTTTATTTATGTTAGTAACCCAAGGAATCAGCTTGTGCAGGAAACTTTTTAAGGCTCTGAGTATGATGCTACGAAACAAAAATGATACAAAATTAGGGACTTCATAATGAACATGTCTCCCAAGTTGATGAACCACGGTTCCAAATTTAAAACTCACATTCGATTGGCAAAGAAAATATTGCTTGTCTGAGCTCATCGAGGCGGAAATAAAGTTGCAAAAAGGCGTTCAGATAGCAAGTGCTTCCGTAGTTCTTCAATCCATTGACAACATTCTGAATAAAATGCAAGGAGAGCTGTATGAAGAAGACAACAGAATAAAGGACAGACGCATCGTCTCCTTCGGATTGAAACAAACTTACGTTAGATTTGAAAGGCGTAAGTGACGATTCCGGTTCATCGGAATTCTTGAGATCTGAGGATTTCTCGAGAACAGGCAGCTCTATCTGGTTGAGGCCATTCAGGCAAAATGGTGAAGATTTGCAGTTTGATCTATGGACAGATAGCAGGAAGTAGAGAAAGCAGAAAGAGAAAGCAAAAATTAGGCCGAAAATGACCAACAATATTAACATTTAAAGCTAAACGACACCAGTGCTATCACTAAAACCCTTCGAGCATTCATACATAAAAAATCAAATCAAAATGGACCTGATTGCATTTTTAAAAAGATATTAACTGCAAACTAGTGAGATTCCTTTTTGGTGCAAATAAAAGAGACAAATAAATAGATGAAAAATAGATAAATAGATGAAATAGAGAATCCAAAAATTTGAAATCACGTGAGAAATAAGACAGGTATAATGTATATCGCTCAGTGATAGCAAGGCCATCGTCCATGTTGGTAAGATAGAAAATAGAGGAAGAATACGCTCGTTCCGAGGCGACAAGAAAATTCAGCTTCGGGCTGTTTGAAAAAATCAGTGCAAATAAAAACAGAAAATATATACACGTCGCGATAACGGTAAAAATGGCCCATATAGTTTTATAACAAATGCCTTTGGGGGAAGATATCTTAATGCGAGCAGAATAAAGAAAATTTGATATATAAACGTTCTGAAAGGTTATACGGTATGTTTCGGGAGAGTCTTCAGTGATTGTTGATATTTTATTAGGTCAAAATGCAGTAGGTGGGAATTATCTGTGAAGATGGATGAGTCGATAGCACAAAATGCTGCTATAAGACCATTTCTAGAATGCCTATATGTATGCATGTGTGACAGCACACGGGCTAAGATACTGTCAGGTTGCCCAAGCCTAGACAGATATGAAAAATAAAAATAGAAATGAATGAGACAGTATAGTGTTTCTGCATGTAGCTCACTACCGCTGACCAATCAACTTAGCACGGTGTCAGCTGCAGAGCACAGAAGTATTGCACGATTGCATGCAGGAATGTCTACATAAGAAATAGAGCGCGTGAAAAAATGACGTATTGGTCGATGAGCACAGGGTCTTTGGAAGAAGTGCAGAAAAATAGCCGGTAAACAGTACTGTAAATCAATCTTCAAAATGTAACGATTGCCCGATAGTGAGTTACATGGATATATTATCAGATTTCTCAACTTTTATAGAATGATTTTGATGCAGTTGTAGACGCAAACAACCTATGTTTAAAAGGAGTCCAAAAATATCGCGTGGTGCTACGGAATCTGCTTTGTACCCAAATTCCCAAGACTCTTCATTGAAGCCGACTCATCCTCCAGGAGGAGAGAGTCGAACAAAAGTAAAAATGAATGTGGACAAAAAAGGAAGTTGAACATAATCCAAGTGAAAAAAGAAAAGTAAGTTGTATAGATACCTAAATAACGGTTATTTTTAACGGTGATTATTCGAGAAACTTCTGTGAGGGAAAATGTTCATTGGTTAATCAAAAATAGTAGAAGGAAACAACTGTATGGTTTTCAAGCGTTACCTACTTTAGAAGTTACCATTTTAGGAAGATGCAAACAACAGCTACTATATTCTTATTGTGTCTATTTATGGTATTCATTGAGAACTTCACAGTTTGACTGTGTAAAACCTTATTATCATTTGTCAAATGCGGATCAGTTACACGCGATCTATGGATCGGTTCATACAAGCTCCCGAATCATGTTGGAATTTCTAGCGCTTCTGTGGGCTCAAATAACATCTATGTGAAAATTATTTCTGGGAAACAGTAATTCATTTTTGATCAATCTCGGATTGAATCAAGAATGTTTAATGATAAGTTACAGGTGCAAACCAACAAAGGAAAATGGAAACTCACCGGCATTCGCCTAGTTTACAGCGAGGCCGATTCAAACGATACACCAACAGTAAGTGTTCCGTTGACACATCAGAGGGGCTCTCTAACGAACGTACCCAAGCCCACCGTGAGCCGAGCATCAAATCATCAAATACGAGTGTGAATCGGAATATTAATGGCGGTTGATGAGATCGATTGCTCTAGAAAATGATTCTCTGGCTGTAAAAGAGATGTGGATAGTACTAGCCATAGAGAATATGATGTCATTGGCTGAAATAAAAAGCCGCATAGGTAATGAACTGCGATCGAGGAGCCGCTGACACTTTGCCGACTCCATAATAATGATTCTACAAATCAAGATCTCCATTTTTAAAGTCAGCACGAAGCGCAAGTCTGGAGCCAGACAATGACAAACAACAGGAAGCAAAAAGCGCATAAGCAAACGCATAAAAAGAAAGCGGGCAAGTGAAAAATGCAAAAGCATAGATTGTTTTTGTAGTTTGACTGAATGCACTTTTTCAAAAATTTAATACAATGATATATAATGAAAAATAAAAGTATGGTATGGACACGTATGATTGCAAGTTCACATACGTTACAAGGCATTCATAAATTCGCATTGAAGAGAATTTTTAAATCTACTGAATGAAACGTTCCTTTAGAGAATGAAAACAAACAGTTTTTAAATTTTAATGCATGCGATTTTCTATTCCTCTGTTTTCTATATGAAATCACAAGGCTTAATCCAGGCAAAGTGCCGCACAGCTAGAAACTGCGCGTCAGGTTGTCCAGGCCTAGATAGATATAAAAGAGAATAGCAGTGATATTCCAGCGAGTTTCTCCATGCAGCTCAGTACCGTTCGCAAATCAAGTAAGCGCAATACAGAAGCACTGCACCATTGCACGTTCGTGTTTTCTATATAAACAATTCAATGTGTGATAAACACTTTTACGATACGCATAATAAACTACATTGATGAGATTGAATGCCCGTCGCGGTCATATCGTGTATGGTATCTAACAAAATAATAAGTTGATCTTTACGACCTCACCCAGCCAAACGAATATGTTTCAGTTGTCCTGGCACTACGGTGAGCTTCATCATCTCAGCGAGCCACGTCATGGACCAGCCACCCAGTTTTTCTCTCAACTTCTACCAGGCTCTATGAATAAGGCGCAGTACAGAACGCGATATTGAAGTATTCTTAGAACATGTTCCAACTATCGTAAACGAACTAGATTAAAGAATTTTTTCAGTCCGTGAACGGATGTGCAATCGTACAGTACTTTTGTGCTGTGCGGCTAACATCGTGCTAAATTGATTGGCCACCGGTGGTGAGCTGCATGCTGAAACTGTCTGGAGTCTCACTACCATTTTTATTTTCTTTCTCATATCTGTCTAGGCCTGGGCAACCTGACAGTATCTTAGCCCATGTGTAGTCTCTGACTGTACGGCACTGTGCCTGGATCAGGCTTGTGCGTTCATTCATTCAGTCCGCAGACTCTCGGTCATAACACTCGTTTGGATACATAAAGATTTGCAACGGGATGCATCCACCAAATGCGAAACACACCACACCACACCACACACACACATTTATATATATATATATATATATATAGTATATATATATATTATATCGATATTTTTGGACAAAATCAAAGATTAGTTCACAGAACACCAGTTAATCAACATTACTTCATGTGTTTCAATATTGCCCCGTTTAAAATTATCGTAAATTATGTACCCGCGTAACGTTTTGAGAAGAGAGTTCCCTCTCTGAAAATTATACAATGGGGGATGTCACGAGTGACGTTATGTAGAACCACAAGCAACCATGTTGCCCAGCGAGTGCGAAAAAACTTGTTCGTGATATGCACAACATGCCGTGTGAGGAAAGTTTACGTAGTTTAGATATATTCTCCGTTACCTACCATCTTGACCTGGCCCCTCTCATCCATGCTACTCTCAATTCGTTCCCTCTCCGAACACTAACCTCCGAGGACACGAGCTCAAACTGTTACATTAACAGAGCAGGCTTGAATGTCGACACAAACTTTTCTCTGTGAGAGTTTGCAGTTAGTAGAACACTCTACCAGGCACGCTTTTTGAAGCCGCTTCTTTTGGTTCCTTCAAAGGCTGTCTCAATTACCACCTGCATGAAATTTCCCAAGACACATGTACCCCGTGAACACTATTTCCAATTTTTTCACATTTACCGCATTTTTTCAAACTCATTAGCTCGTAGTAACGGTAAGTTCTCTTTCCGTGTCCTTTACATTTTCATCAAAGCCTCACTAACCATTTGCCAGTTTTGTTGCTCTTCGAGATCCCAGTATCGGAAGTCTGAACGCAAACAGTTTCCGGATGTGGTAGGTACTTTTACTTTTACTTTGTGCGACTATCTCCTTCTGGAGGATGAATCGGCTTCAATGAAGATGCTTGGGAATTTGAATACAAAGCGGCGTCCCCAGCACCACTCGGCGTTTGTTCGAGTCAGCTTTTCTAGCCATTGCACAACCAAGTGCGACCTGCAAGGCAGCAGGGAGTTGCCAGAAAGAGGTGGTGTGCACCAACTAACCGCTACAGATTTTTCCTCAGGGTTTTCTCCCGAAGCCTTTCCCGCGATCGGGTATCCCGCAAGGCAGCGGAGGTTGAAAATCAGGGTTTTCCTTCCCTTAGATGAAATGCCCTCCCAGGCTAACGAGCTACATCTGCCGAAGCAAACTGGTTTTCAGGCGCCAGTCACTCGCCCTCGCCCCTTCTCCTGTTGGTAGAAGCAGTTCCGCCGGGCTCGGGGAGCCACTCGTGCAGGCCAGAAGCTGGACTTGGTTGTCAGAGGCTATTTGAGATGCGTGCCATATGGGAGCATTTTATAAACAGTGGGAGCTTATCCCCACTGCCACCCCCGGCTATGACAACCTTGGAACCTAGGTAGGGTAGCGGGTCCCGAGTGAAGCCTTCCGACTAAATGCAAAGAAAAATCTGATGGGGCTATAAACTCTCTACGTTGAAATAGTGTTACTTTTGTGCATATTAAAACGATAGACATATGAAATTCTCTAAGTGACCTTGGAGTGTAATCTAAAGGACAAACGATAATACGCAGGATATAGAATGCAAAATTGGTGTAAAATAATGAAAGATGGCATAAAGAAATAACGAATTTAACTATGAGAAAATACCATTATGCTAAATGATCACAGTAGCGATTGAATTTTAAATAGAATGCAAGTGGACTGCGAAAACTAATAATGAACAAAGTTAGTCAAAATTACTGATCACCAAGCGAAAATAATAGCTTAACCTTGAAGTTAAATTTGCGCGCCTTCAGTTCAGTATCAGTATCAGTATCAGTATCACAGGGCGATAGTCGACCAAGTCGAAACGAGTGCCCAGATTCTTTCGGAGGTGTGCTTGAAAACACCCACCACTACCGGGATTGATTCGTAAGTAACACAGGCGTGTGTACCTGTGAGTGGAAGATGGGAGATGTCTCATCACCGAAAGGTGAGAGTGTTATGCATGTTGCATGTCCAATCGAATGAAAAGACGATGGACAGCAGTTTATTTCCACAAATGCGAAAAAATGAAAAAGAAACTCTTTTTTGTGTTTCAAAATATTTTTCGAATATTTTTGTGTTTTTTTATCATAAAATGAGGGATTTAGTCTTAAGGGTAATGCTCCGGGAAGAGCTCCTGCCACCGTTCGTCCAGCCCATGTTTGAACGCAATTACTGAAGTTGCCAAGATTAGTTCTGCGGGAAGTGAGTTCCACGCGTTCACTATACGGATGCTAAAGAAGTGCGTTCTGGATTCGAGCCTGGTGTGCTGTTTACTTAGCTTAAAACTGTGCCCTCGTGTACCAACCAAAGGAGAGAACCGAAAGAAGTCATCGAATTCTAAACAACTTAGTCCTTTGACAACCTTAAAGGTCTCTATAAGATCCCCCCTAAGTTGCCTCCTCCTAAGTGAGAAAAGTCCTAGTGCTAATAGACGATTTTCATAATTGGTGTATGCTAACCCCTCGATCATGCGAGTGGCCAGCTTCTGTACCTTTTCTAGCTGCACTATATCCTTCTGGTAATACGGCTTCCAAGCCTGGATACAGTATTCTAAATGTGGCCTTACTATTGCCTTGTAGAGGGGCAATAGCACCTCAGCTTTTCTGCAAGTGAGGGCTGAACGTAGTCGAAAGAGTTCCCTCCTGGCCCTTTGAGCTGCAGCAGCACATTGGTCAGCCCACTTAAAGTTTGCGGAGACTACGATTCCTAGGTCCTTAGTAGACTTTACCCTACGGAACTCCGTGTGAGCTGAGGGCGTAGACACAATCATGTTGCCTGCCAGTGTAGAGAGCAAGTGACTCTTATCTAGGTTAAGGGGAAGGTCCCACTTACCCGCCCATGCTGTTACAGCTTCCACGTCACTTATCAGATCGGAGTTATCCGACCTACCGACAATTTTAACGTCGTCAGCAAACATATAACAGGGTGAGCGCAGTTGGTTGGCTAGATCATCAATGAAGATGAGGAACAGCAACGGCCCCAAGACTGAGCCCTGGGGAACCCCACTCGTTACATGCGCACTTGCGGAGTAAGTATCATCTACCCTGACAGTAAAGGAACGGTCGCTAAGGAATGCTCGAATCCAGCCCAGAAGGTTCCCTGATACTCCTATGGCTGAGAGTTTGAGAAGCAAGAGCCTATGGTTGACTGAATCAAAAGCCTTACTAAAGTCGAGATAGAAGACTTCTACAGATATACCATCATCCATCCTCTTAGTAACCTCGTTTAGAAAGATCAACAAATTCGTCAGACATGACCTACATTTTAGGAAGCCGTGTTGTGCGGCATTCAGAAGAGAGTGTTTGGTTAGATATCCACAAATTTTATCGCGGATCAATCTTTCCATTACCTTACATAGTACACTAGTGGGGCTAACCGGGTGTGTACCTTGAATGTAAGGTCAGTACAGAGGGTGCGATCAGCGAGTACACACTGAAGTGATGGCGTAGAGGCGTTCAAGTTATAATCTCGGCGTTGCCTTGAAAATTCAAGGAAAACACCTAAGCCTATTCAGTGATTAAAATGACGTTGAGCCATCGTCTCTTCTCAAGATACCTACACCTTTTCGTGTTGAGCCTTTAGATTGAACGTAGCTGTAGTATCGTTTCGGATGAGTATTGGCCTCTTGAGCGAGTCTCATTTCGAAAGAGATCTTTGCTGCACGTATCTTGGAAACGGCTATATTTCGCGCCTCTTTATTGATATATCCTTTTCAAACAAATGAACAGTAACCTCTAAGTCGGGCAACAATGGTGCCTTTATGACATTGTTTATCAATTCCTTCAGTTTTTGCATACTGGATTTTAGTCAATTTAGACGCGTCTCAGTTTCATTCTCAGGGATTTTCGCATCCGAGAATGTCGCCGATTGTTTGGCCTTGCAAATCTACCAAAAGTATCAAACACCTTGATAAACATCTCCATTTATAATCGATACCAAATCTGAGGTTAGCGATTTGTCGAATTTAGCATGAACTTTCGAAAAACAATCGTAACACGTGACGGACTTCGACTTAGGACTTACCGATTTTGGCAAACCGTACACATGCAGCTCGGTGCGCTTTGTATCCTTTTCAGTTCATTTCAGTTCAGTTTGCACAGGACAGTATGTGGCTAACGAGCCAATCGAGCGTCCAGTCGGGGTCAACCGGTCAGGGTTGTGTGCAGTACTGTTCAGTGGTATGTGCACAAGCAGTGGTTTAGTCGAGCGATCGATAATGAAGATCGTGAGCGCGACGTGAAGCGTTGTTCACTAATAAAAGCAAAGTCAGAATTGATTCCGGTAGTTGATCGCACGACATTAAATATATAACCGGTCGACGACGAAAAATAAGATCTTTCTGATGAGGTTAATCCTTTTGAAGACTGGAGGAGTATTATCAGGGTTGCACGCGTAGATCCAATATGGGAAAATCACGAGAAATCCTAATTTGCTCGTATTATCGAATACCGCTACGAGAGTGATATATCCAGAAAGCTGAATTCGAGCGGATTTAAACACAGTATAATATATCGACGTACGCGAAATTATCAGATCACTATATCCTGATAATCAGGAGCAAAGAATAATGCGACCGCACGACAAGTGTGTTTGCATTGCATTGATTCTGGAGTAGTTTTAACTGAATTGTGTGTTGTTTCGACCTATATTATTCATATCGTTGTTGTAACCACTGTCAAGTAAATTAACGTAGCTTATCTGAATAGCTGAATTGATTGGGCCTGAGGAGAAGGGATCTGACGCAATTAGCCAAACAGAGTACATAGGATGGTGTCTGTCTAAGTTGCTAATAGAAAATCAAAGAAGCTCCCAAGCCCCTCACTAACAATTCTGCATATTCATTAGTGCATTACAAATTTTGAATCAAAGAATAAATTTGGCCATGTTTAAATTAAGTATATCAGAAAACAAGCAAAAACTACAGAGCAAAGTACCTCATTGATAAAAAGAATCAAGTGGTTTGCACCACTTTAACTGAACAAGTGCTTACAGACAGTGATTTTGATATACTGCTTCACCAATTTTGATGGTCGATTTCGAGATCATAAGTTTGGCACCAGAGCATACCATTATAATGGAAATTACTGAAAACCATCATTTTCAAGCTTCCAAATATATTGGTTCGTGGACACTTACATTTTAGTGAGAGGATATCTAGACCAAGCAGAAGTTACTCATGTGAACTACAGCGTTAAGCCACAATTATATGCTCCTGCTAGCCTCAACGTATCCTCAAGTTTGGTTAAGTCTCCAGATAAGGTGACCAGTTTGAAACACCGTAATTTAAATGTGGTCAAAAAAGACATCGTATAATCTTATAAACATATAAGGGGATCAGTAGAATGAGAATTATTAAATGTATCGGTTCGATTCAGTACATTTTAATGAGAATATGACCAGATGTGAAATTCGAAGCTTTACTTTTTCAATTGTTACTGAGCAGCGGGCTGTTACTGCCTGATATATTATGCTTAGTATACAGGACTTCAGTGTAAGAGACAATGAATGATACCTGATTAGTTTTAAAGTCCATTTTTGGTGCACCAACTTTCATATTTCTTAATTTGTGTCAAGATTAAAAATTTAGCATATTACTGAGAAGGATTAGGCCATTTATTGATTTACCATTCTAACAATAATAGGTTGATACTCATCCAAATAAAAACTTGTGATACAATCTCACAATATTCATGCTATTAAAAGTATGACGAATTACATTATTATGAGTTATATGAGGTAAAATCATAGAAACTATTACAAGTCGTTTGGCACACGTTTGGCATAATTTGAAATCTATTTATTGTGCTAATAAGAGAAAATCACATTCCGTCAAATTTCCAAGTGAAAGAGATTAAAGTGGGCTAACCATACATTATGCGAGATAGTCGAGCCATTTCAAGTTGGCATGTTCAATACCAAATCAGTGGGAAATATTTCTATTGCAAAGTATTTTAAAGATAACTCCGTATGCATCAGTGTACAAAAACTCACATTTGGATACGGATGCTCACTGGTGGAATATCAAATTGTGGCAACAATACAACTCTGCAAGATTAACCTTAAAATTCAGAAAAAAACATACTTTTAACCGCACACTTTACATGCGTCAATATCAAGCTGGGACATATCAAATATTGATCTTGACTGCCATTCGTAGATCACACCCACATTGTGTATGTTAAATACGTCAATGGGATAAACGCTGTGTGAATTGTCAGATAAACAGAATCCACCGAACACCCACGCATCTTTTAATACATTTCTTTACCTGACGGTCGATCCAAGCATGTCCAGATGGATATCTTAGGTCCTTTACCAGTTTCACGAACGTATAGCTATATCTGGACCCGTATGGACAGATATTCACGCTAGCCCATAGCAGTTCTTATGCGAGATACATCTACAGATAACATCACACGAACATTCGTCAATTCTTGGTGTGCCTGCTACCATTAATACCGACAAAGGACCGCAATTTACAAGTGCTTTGTTCCGCGAACTAAGCCGATTACTATGATATGATCATCTGCGTACCACCGCATAACATCCTGCAGCTAATGGGCTAGTTGAACGTATCCATCGTCAATTAAAGGCTTCCCTCACCGCAGAAACAGAATTATATGAATATCTTTCTATCGTACTTCTCGGTATTCAAAGCATCGTTAAAGAAGACATCGGTTCTTGTCCCTCAGAGTTGGTATTTGACACCAGAATGAGACTGCCTTGTAAGATGTTACTCGACACACGCACTAACGGCGAATTTGAGCCAGCATCCTACTGCTCGAGACTCAGGCAACACAGTCAGCCGTGAAGTCCGTACCCACATGGGTTGCCGATCATCCATCATTTATCCACAATGACCTCAATTGTTACCCCTACGTTTTTGTTCGATCCGATGCCGTTTGAAAGCCCTTGCAAACTCCGTACGAAGGACCATTCAAAGTAACGGAACGCAAAGAGAAAACTTTCGTTTTGCAACGGCATCGAAGACAAAGTAAAGATCAATCGCTTGAAACTTGCTTACGTAGAGCAAAATCATTACAAGAAGCTACCCCATCGAATCCACCCAAACAACCTATGATGAGCAGTGTTTATTTCTCAAATCACCCCTCAACCGTTGTATGTAACCCTTCACCACGTGAAACATGTATCGGCCGTAGAGTGAGGCTCCCTGTAACACTGGTTGAGTATATACTATAAACGGTGTATCGAGCGTTCATCAGTCAACTGACGCTCTAGGCGGAGAGTTCTGTAAGAATTTGTAATTTCACTTTCTTTTCAAATGTATTTCCATTTCTATCGATTCTTGTTTTAATCATTATATTGCACAATATACGTTTTCCGAGCGCGTCCTTTTTCTGGTTTGTTTGCTGGTGCTGTATTATTGCATGTTTGTGAATCAGGAGGGAGAGCGTTCAAATTGACGCGTCACCGCATTTTTCATCTTTGCGAATTATCGTTGTCGATCAGCGTGACGCACCAAAGTTCGGAGTTGGAAATATTTGTGTGGATAAATGCATTTGACATTAAATTTTCACTCGCCGTAGGTTTGTTTCTTTGTACATTTTTAATGTGACATTTTCTTGTGATATTTTTGCACTTATCCACTAAATCATAAATCCATTATTTGCATCTATAGTCGATATCCACTAAAGGACGAAAACAACAACCGACTACTTTACACGATGGATAACATCTCGAAACCCGTCGTAGGGTGTGTGATGGAAATGCATGCAAATGAGCATTTGTTAGAATAGAATAATTTTTTTTCGTTTTCCAAGAACTTACAGACATGAAATCTGCTATATTTTGTCCCGATTAATAGTCACACGGAACAGTGAAAGTCTAGACATGACATTTTGTGCCAAGTTGATGAGTATGGTAGAGAAATTCCCCCAACTGAATTATTTCACATCCTGCAAGATTAACTGTCATCTAAGAAAGCACCATCAGAATCACAAAGTGATTCTCAGAGTAACACATCACTTTGGTCATCCATAAGCGCCTTGAGTGATTGACCATGAATCACTTTGTGATTCCGTGTTTGAACATCGTGGTTCGTTGTACGAACCCTATGTAACAGTGGCATTCAAGTATAACTTTGGTTAGTTGGTCATCATCGCTAGTGTGCTCAAAAAATAAAACCACGTCAATCAGTTCATTACAACTAATCAATATAAGTGGCAACATTTTTATTTCTCTCTTGTCCTCGTGTTCATTACTTTATAATTAGAGTTTGTATAATTCTTGGTTCACTGGGCATAGCCTACCGATTTTTGGTGTAATAACATTATCGGTTGAGTCACAAAATGGTAAATTCCATTCTATTCATTTATAGGTATTTTAGTATAGTTTATGTATTCACAGTCTTAACAAATTCATTCAAACCAGCGGCCATCCTTAGATCCAATCTTATGACGATCAAATAGTGTTAGATGAACAAAAAGGAATGTGACAATTTGATAACTGTAGGAAATACGACATTTCCGAAAACTACATCCAGCGAAATTTCAAAATTAATATAATAAAGATGACGGGCTAATCTTTTTATCCAATCATCGAGATTAAACTGAAGGAAGCGGTTTATTTCCTAGAAAGGCTTTATTGAAATACGAGAAAGCTGTGCACTGCACATGAGAAGAGATTCTTAAAAACCCGAGCATGCAAAACGTTCTTACAATGCATGGCCTTCATTGATATAATCATTTTAGATAAGCTTGATCTACGGACACATAAAAATTAGAAATTCAATGTTAGTGACTACTCGTCAGTAGCAAGTCCTGCGAAATATTCAAAAAGTTGATCAAAACGGTCCACATTGGGCGCAAAATGGACTCAGGGTTATCTCTTATTTAAGCTGATCACCAGTAACTAACCTCTGCCTCAAGTCAGGCTCAACTTCCCGAACATCATTGTAGTCCCATGCCTTATGGCTGTTTGACCTATCGCGATTAAAGGACAAAACTAGAAGCACCATCCAGTTAATCGAAATTAACAAAGTTCGCTTTCCATAGGGAACATTCACACAGTATTTTATTGAGAGATTTCAAAATAGTTCCGCTAAAAATAGGCTATTCATCATCAAAAAGAACAATTATTATTATTATCCCTGTTTCGATTTTAGGTTACACTGGAATGTAGTTTGAACACGATTCAGTACCGCGCCATTGAAATTGATTTAGAATACAAACCGATTACATAAAATCATAATTATCATGTGACTGTGGATATATATATATTATATATATATATAATATATATATATATCTATATATATATATCTATATTAATCTATATATATATCTATATCTATATATATTAATATATACGCAAAAATCTCAGTACTATGCACCCCTTGGACCGAGCAAGAGTGACATAGTAGCGAGAGTGGCATAGTAACGAGATTTTGTAAAACGGCTTTATTTTCTCAAGTCCATCATTTATTTGCTCAATCGATCGTCCAAAGCTCTCAGAAATCGTCGGCTGACGCATCTTCTTTCGTCGGATCTCGTTATCTCGTTGTCTACCGATCACACGCTTGCATCAGTCTCGTCCATGTTGAAGACTTCATCCGCAGATTACTCCCTGAGTAAGGGCCGGAGAACCTGCTGCTGCCAATCAATAAGGGATTGGGAATCCAAAGCTCCAGCTTCGCCCTGCACTGTATTGAACGTGACGCCATTGCGCTTCTTGAAGCTGTCTAACCAACCGTCGCTCGCCATGAAGTCTGGGATGTGCATCAGCTCGGCCAGTTTTATTGCCTTCTCCTTGATCAGATTGCCGCTGACAGGCAGATTCAGTCCTCTTGCTTGCTTCAGCCACATTAGCACTCCCTCCTCAAACTTCGGGTCGTGAGGCTGCGTCAGCTTCATGCGCTTCGATGGAACTCCAGCTTTGGTTGCAGCTTCAATTGCATCATTCTTGCTGAGTATGCCCTTCACGGTGGTTCTCTTAACTTCGACGCCCCATTTCTTGCTAATCTCCCTCGCCAACTTGGACTGATTCGGGTCCTTCTTCGCAGCATCGATTATCTCGAACTTCTCCTTTAGCGTAAAGTCGGTTCGCTTGCGTTCCTGAGCTGACATTATGGACCGAATAGTTTGAAAAATATCGATGTCACTGTTGTGAGTGTCTATTTGTGCGCGCGCTTTCGTGGGTCTATCTATCGATACTTAAAGCAAGAGTAGGAAAGAGGCTTGTCGTTGTGTGTGAGGTGGTTGGCTTATTGTAGCTGGCGTCAGGGAGAAACATCGCGTGTTTGACCTTGAAACCGGCTGACTATATGCGTAAAATGCGCAAAAATGCACTTTTAAATTGTCACAGAATAGTGGCATAGTAACGAGAGTAGGAAGTGGCATAGTAAATTTATTTTGTATTGAATTTTGTCGGGACCGAGCAAAAGTGGCATAGTAACGAGGTGGCATAGTACCGAGATTTGAGTGTATATATATCCACAGTCACATGATAATTATGAATTTATGTAATCGGTTTGTATTCTAAATCAATTTCAATATATATATATATGGTGCCGTTCACACAACCATGAAAAAAGTAAAAACCTAAAATATTGGAAAGGGTGGGACTTAAATAGCTAAAGGATTCTATAGAAGATTAAGCACAAACAAAATGGGTAGAGGTGCCTACACCTCTAATGGAACATGCATTCAAACAAGTTTCGTGAACGAGTAGAGCGAAATCAGCATGACAGCTTCATTGCTACGTTCACTGAGATAACAAGCTTTCCTCGTCATTTCACTTAAAACATACAAAATTAATCAAATACCAAGAGGATGTTTAGCGAATGTTCAAGTTATGTTATATTCTTGCAGTTTCCTATTCATGAGTCAATCTGATTCATACCAGACATTTTGAACCTATCATCATTGTTGTGGAGTATGAAAGCCGCTAAACTCATAATCAAACATGGAAGAAGAAGAGAGGAAGTACATAACGAATCAAATTGGTCGTGATACTGCAGGATAGACAGTGAACGAACTATCGATCGTAAGTGCATTATATGATTATCGTTCACTGTACAGACTTTGTGCTATGCATTCATTCGGTCAATATGCCAGCTCAGTTACGGTTGTGTTCTCTCTAACCCACGGCTGGGCCAACAATAGCCTATCACACATACAACAATTGGCAACGGGGTGCGAAACAATTCTTTGACGTATCAAAAGATGTCCGTGCCGTTGAAATTTATTCAAGAATAGTTTAATATTCAGTAGCAGTGCATACAGAAACTCGCATTTCATATAATCAACAGTTCAAGTTCAAGAGAATCAGTTGATACTTCAGCGAAAATCTTCAAAGAATTTCAGTCGCATCCAGCAAATTAAGTCACATTCGGTTCATTGAAATTGGAAATGCACACAGAACATGAGTTCCAGTCTTCCAGAAATTATGAGTTTCAAACAAAAGTTGAATTAAAGCTGGAATCCGACCACGATATAATGTTACAAAAAGTTAGTGAAAAATGTCAAAGGTTGCCGAATCATAAACATGAATCTGAAATGAGAGCATAACAAACACTGTCTTCAATCTCAGACGCAGATGCTAATCACTCCAGCAGGAGGAACAGCATAAAATTAACTGACAACAGAATACGACGAAAATAACCCAGTGTTGACTGAATTTCGACAAAAATGTATTGTTCAAGAGGGAAAGTTTGCCTTTTATCGTTACTAACACAACTAACTTGCATGACTTTGAAACGAGTTTTAATTTACGTATTCAATTCCCGACTAGTTACATACCGTTCAACCTAATTGCTTAGATTGTTTTTATACGCTCACCATTTAATATTCACCATCCTACGGTAATTGTTAAGTTTGATGCTTTTTAGACCATTAAACACCATGAATAACCTTGAATCAGAACCGTTTTAAATGGAACAACTGAACAAGATGGCGCAAGCGGATTACCGAATCAGAAAATCCGTGAACTCATATAACTTTAGGCGAATATTATTCGAACAGATTCGCCATCTTTTTGTTCAGACAAAGAGCGCTTACTGATGCGTTAAATGGTAGTGGAATTACGAATAGATGGAAAGACAGTCATTAGTATTGTGAAGCGAACGAAGTTGATATCCACGCATTAATATTTTCGTTTATAGCAAGCATAGAAACCGGAACCGTTATTGCATTAAAAATCAGTGTAATGGTTAACGGCAAGCTTAGCGCACAATCAGATGAGTGAGGAATTTCTGGTTTATAAATTTTGATTCGAATTCAAAGGTTCCCATAAACAAGAAGAAAATTCCACTCAGGCCGTTTCGTTAAGCGAATTTTTAAACATCACAATATCAAAGGTGTGAAAATACGGCCGCAACGTCAGTTTTTGAAGATCGCATTGGCAAACAAAAAACACAAATTGAAAAACTCAAAAAAGTTTCTCCTATGTAAAATAGGAAATACCAGGTTTACCCACGATATATACGCTGCAAAATGCCAAAGAAACAAGGAAACTCTAAGAGAAACCTTACAGTGCCATATTGTTCCATGCATTCAACCACGTTCTAATATTTTGGGAGAGAGTCTAAAGTGACGAGATTCCAAACTTAGTGATGAAATTTTCTCGCAATAAAGGCAACACAGTAACGCCAAGTGCCAGCACAACAATTATTATCAGGCAAGAGGAGTAAAGCTGCCGACAAAACAACAACACTTTCAAATTAACCGAGACAAGGTATCATCATGGCAAAACGCACGAATGGTAAAATTCGCACGATTGAGCACAGGGACCCCAGCGGGCCATCATACATGAACGTGAATTGGGAAAAATACTCCCAGGAATAAAACCAAAGCAGGATGTGTGCGACACAGTGGTCACTTAACTTGGAACATGGATGTACATCACAGACGGCTGATAGTTTCACGTTCCGCAGCGTAGTAACAGTGGCTTCAACTCTAACTTTATTTACCACTTTTACAAGCCTCGCCGAACCAAGCCACCATAAATCAGTTTCGAAGCGTAGGTGGGTGAATTTCGAGCAACACAATACGTAGAACCAAGTGTGTTTTTGATTTCATTTTATTACGAGAAAGAAACAAATTAGCTGGGAGTTGTGTGTGTGTGTGTGTGGCGAAGCGGCATAATAGCTAGCGCATCGAGAATAAAATGACCAGAAAAGTTAGAAACACATTCGGTCCAAAAAAAGAACGCGAATGCGCGATGAAACAAAAGTGAATCGAACACCATCTTCTTCCTCGGCTAAGATGATTGCGTGTCCAGTTGACTTAGACGCAAGGCCAGTTGCAGATCGGCTTCCTCTTGCTCACGTGCACGCTCCTCCAGACGCGCCAAACGTTCGCTCTCCATGGTGGCCAGCGAGAGTTGCTCTGCCTCGGAGAGACCAGCGGGTGCCCAGGCGCTGGACGACTCCTGCGGTTTGGGTTTGTTTTTCAAGCGCACTTTGGAAATCAAAGAGGTTCTAGTCGACGGGGTGGAGATTGTGTTGTAACCGGCAGACGGGTTCGTGATCGAATTCGACCGAGATGCGGAGGGAAGACTGCCGATGGAGCGTGAGGATGATAATCGGGACATGCGATTCCCACTGACTGACCCCGCCTGCAAGAATTAACAAGAATTGTAAATGGCCGGAGAGATGTACAAATCACTGGCTCGCTCATGCGACGATCGAACATCGACCTACCTTACGCGCCAATCGACCAGCTCCCGGTTGTAGCGTGGGTCTTGGTGGTGGAGACCGCCTGGATGTGGTGGACGTATCCACCTCCTCTGTCAATGCCTTCTGTTCCAAACTGGAAAAGGGGTCGCCGACAAACGGATCGTTTGACTGTTGGGTTGCTGTGGGCTTGGCATTAAAAATCTGTGAGAACAGAACAGCAATTAGAGGAGAGGATTTCAGGTGGATAGTGGGTGACAGGTAAAACTCCCTTACACTGGTGGGATCTGAGCAATATAATTCAGAAAACAGTCATTCCTACCATAGAGGTAAAGTTGAGTGAATTCGAGTCTGAAAAATGCGTGCCTTGGACACATCAAGTGATAGAAAAGATGGTTGATTTGACTGCAAAATTTCATGAATGAGCTTACAGTGTTTCCTTCACCAACGGACGGAGCAAGGAATCGGACAGTCACATACCATTTATGCACTAAGCTTAGTATAGCCGATGGCCGTGTGCTAAGAAGTCAACTTAACGATGTGAGACACCGCTATCCTACGTGCATTCTCCCCAAGAGGTTGCGCGAATCGTTCTGCAACATCTAGAGGTTAAGTAACACGAGCCGACAATCTTCTTTAACTGATGTCAATCATAAATACACCTCACAAGCGCATGACGACATCACGATAGAGTCCAGTTCGGGAGTAACGATTCTTCCAGTTCAGTCGATCACTTGCGTTTGCACCTTTGTGCGTGATCTCCGCTCAAAAGCCGGACCTGTTCTTTCCCCAGCGGCACTTCAGCCCGTTCGCAAAATGTGTGGCAAGCTTTTTCAAAATCGTAAGTTTAGTGTCCAGATGTTTCACATCCATTTTACGAACGTCTTTGTATCGCAAGTGGGGTATAGCCGCAGTAATGAAGTAAAATATAAAATGATGTAAGATACGAAAAGTGCCACTTGTATCATAGAGCGGCGAGCGCAAATTTACTCACTGAATCGAAATCGGCATCCGTGAAACCAGGTATAACGTCGGCGGTTGCGGCAGGCATCGTCGGGGCAAATGGATCGAAAGCGGAATCTAAGGATTAAAAAAAGAAGAAGTCAGTTGGACGCCGGTAACGAAGGCATTGACTGATGCTATTTCCGGATATTGGCATGGTAAAACTAGTCGATTCTTGACCAGGCAAAGAAACGGAACGACAACAAAGAATTTATCCACCTTGGATATCAATACAGAGAGAAAAGGTAGTGATTCAACATAGCACACCACGTAAGCTGAATGTAGGGTCATTTGTAGACAATCTTGATCGGATTGACGAACCCGCGAGCCCATTGTAAGAGTGACCAGAAGCGTTGCTACAAACAGCTCGGATAACAATAATTAGTTTAAGGGGTAAACACCAAATACAATGTTCCCCGTGTCGTACAGCATTTTATCTTTCGATCGTGGATGAGCCGACAGTTCTGTGACAGCACAAGCTAACATTCAAAGCGACCTAACAATAAAAACTAGATCAAATTAAAGCCAAACAAAGAAGACTCCGTCGCGCTGAGACTGGACCTTAACGTGGTGCGATGGTTTGTGTACCTCCGTGACGCATCGAGCTATACTGGGTTGTGTCCTTTTGGCACAAGCAGATTTACTCCTACCAGGAAGGTCGATTTGTAGAGGTCAGACGAACTCGGTTTCAGCCCACTACCTTGAAGGTAAGGCTCTTTAGCCAAAGGAATTGGTCGAGAACCTTGATTGTTCTCCTGTCTAGACATGGGCGACGGGGCAGTATCCCAGAACATATAGCACTATGACAATCATAAATAAATCCAATTCCATAGTTCATCAACCGTCGCGCGCGATAAATCGGGTCATTTTACCTGCTGCATACAGCGTGGTGGGTAAGCGAAAACAAGCTTCTGCTCCCTCCACACTTTTTAATTCTTATCATTCATCATCCAGTGTGATAAGCGGTCGATCTGAACCTTTTCGAAGCATAACGTATCCTAAATCCAAAACTCACTTTATAAAACAGCGCACGTCTGCATACATAGATGCCATGAATGTACGAACGCAGCGTCAATCAGGCCAACAAGCTGCACTTGCCATCTGACTAGCTTCGTTGCCCATCGACATTTGTTGCTTGTCGGAGACAAGACTATATGACCCCACTACGATAATCGAATTTACTGCACCAAGTCCTTCCAACACGTACTATTTGCGCTGCGCAGATAATTCTTTTGCTTCCTCCTCAGGCCAAGCCGGCGTAGGTATAGTTCTGAGTTAGCGTGCAGAAAGCTCACTTTTAGACTGCATTCCCGTCAACAGCAGGATGTGTCGTCCATTACATCAACATTACATTACTACACGTTGGCTAAGATACTGTCAGGTTGCCCAGGCCTAGACAGATATGAGAGAAAAAATAGAATAGAAATGGTAGTGAGACTCCCGCGTCTTTTAGCATGCAGCTCACTACCGGTGGCCAGTCAATTTAGCATGGTGTTAGCTGCACTTTGCCTGGATCAGGCTTGTGCTTTCATACCCATCATACATCATTGTACAACTTCACTTTCGCCTAGCGATGATCAGCCGTGGACACAAATTGAACATCTCGCCATCAGTGCTAGATGAAGATGGAGCACTAGCGTGGATTCTGATCACGCCCTCCTTCGACCGCGATTTACATTTAAATTCTCTGATCCAAAGACAGTCATCTCTAAAAGCTTTCGAATCTTACAGTTCAGTAATCTTATCGCGGTGGTTTATTAGATAATCCTCCCACTGCGATGTCGGAAAATATCGCAGCTGTGGGATGAGATTCCTACTGTGATGCACGATGCCGCGGAGTCAGCATGTGGTAGTTCCACTTATGGCAGAAGGTCCCACTGTATCTCCCAGACTACCCTTCGATTACTAGAAGAAAAAAGAAGGATTCCTTCTGACTCACAATCTAATACAGAACAAAGACGGGCCAGGAATACTATCAAGCGTAGCATTCGATCAGATAGGGAAGCGCGCTGGCTGTCAAAAGTTGAGGATATGGGGTAGCCAGCAATTCGTGTAATGTCCGAAAGCCGTTTCACCTCATTCGATATACAGGTTCTGAAACCATTGAAGTTAGCGAGGCAATCACAGAAAACGATGGCGCCTTTATTACTAACAAAGAACGCCGGTTGTCTCGTTGGGCGGAGCATTTTCATGACCAATTTAGCTGGCCAGCAGCAGATGGTCCATTTCCTTCTATTTCTGCGTGTGAAACCTAGTCAGTTGAGTTAACGCCTCCGAACGAAGCAGAAATCAAGCCCGGTATTGAGACAATGAAAAGATACAAGGCAGTTGATCCCAATGGACTGGCCCAGATTTTGTTCAAGGAAGGTTGTGATATTTTATTCAGCACTCTAGTTGACCTTTCCCGTCAGGTATGAGACACGGAAACTATTCCCAAGTGTTGGGGAGAATCAATAATCATACCTACTTTCAAAAAGGTGTGCGTACTCCATGCTCTTACCACATGGAATACGCCTTACAACCGGCATTACCCGGATGCTTGCTTCAATGTCTTCGGCGCCTTACATTATACAGGTAATCACTGATTCGTGAACAGCAAGCAGGATTTTGTCCCGGTAGAGGATGTGCCGAACACACATTCACTCTTCGGCAAGCCATAGGACAGCGCCATGCTTATAGACAGCCCACTGTAGCAATCTTTTATGATTTTAAGGGTGCTTTTGATTCGGTAGATAGGAACGCATTATTACTCTGAGTTATCTCACAAAAGTACGTTAACATCTTTCGGGCGCTTTATTCCTATAGTTCCGGGTGAACAATAGCCTGTTAGCCACCTTTCCAACGGTTAGTGGTGTCTGACAAGGGTGTCCAATTTTTCCCTTTTTGTTCAATTTAGTAATTGACGCTATCATGGATGCATGTAATGCAGGCGTACCGACACCGGTAATTCAGATAGGCCGCGATAAGAGACTTATCGATTTAAATTATGCAGACGACATAGTCCTACTCTTTGATTACTATACGGATGCTTAGTCAACTTTAGGCCGACAAAGTATTATCGTGCCGATCCTGATTCTGTTTCATACGAAAGGTGAAAAAATCCCACCCACTACCCTGTACGATCATTTCACTGACGTCAAGAAGATAGAATCGACTCCTAGATTTGGGGGAGAATTCACAAGCATATCGATTTTTTTAAGGAGTGTGAACCTTCGACAACAGGGTATACGTCTTACGTCCGTCGAAACCATGCGAATTTCGACGCGTGGCGTGTAACAACTCGATGCAAGCAGTCCGATCGAAACGGCGGACAAAAGAGACTGATGCGGTAAGGAAAATAAACAAACAAGATCACCACGTTGCACCACGTACCTTGGATGGGAGAAAATGCGGCAGCAACGGCGGCAGACGAGTGGGCAGGCTAAAACGAAAGATTTGAATAAACGACATAAACGATAACCAATAACGGTATGTGAAGCGAGGTTAGTTGTGAATCTGTGTCCGCTTGTGGCCAAGGCAACCTTGTGCGCCCGAGCAGAAATGGAGCGGCCGCATAAACAAATGACCGCGAAAAACCGCGAGCCAGTACAACCGCTGAGTGACGAGATTTCACGCTCAGCAGCTGAGATGATATGCCACGATCATAGAGTTACGTTGAGGTGTCATGCAAAAGCTAGTCACATCGAGTGCAACATGGTTCCAAGTTCAAGGGTTCGAGATTCAAGAATTTCGGGTGAAAAAACCACATAGCGTCATAATTACCACAGCATGGTGAATATTTGTTCATGAAAAAGTAATAACAATTAATCATGTCATGTCAAGTATAGTCCAGTTGAATATTCACAATGAGTCAATACGCAGGTGCCGTCAAATCGTTATGCAACAAATACGTGTCCAAATTTCGAATGAATGTCTCGACGCTGGGAGCGGTAATAATAGTTTCCGGGAGTGTATTCCAAATTGTTTGCTAAACTCTTACAGATCCGGCTACAAGTTTTAGCTGATAGAATTTAGTCAGAATCTCAATGTGGCTTCTGCAAGGAAAGATCAACCGTTGACATGATGTTCTCCCTGAGACCACTTCAGCGTATGCCATTATACGCTGAGAATTATGGTATGAATGAAAATGCGAACAAGTATATAACGAATAGACTATATTAATGCTGTTCGTTTACATGTGTAAGTTCAATTTCGCTTTAAACATCGCCAGGCAAGGAGAGTCCACCGTATGTTGAGGTAAGAAATAACGCAAGAATATAGTACGTAGGGCAAAAATGGCGCCGACAATTAATACGGGAACTTGGGATATAGTATGATCGCGTGCACTTTCTCAACACACACTCTTGAAATAAGTGTCTTCGTTGGTGTTTATCAATGGACACAATTTTATAGTGAAGAATGATATCGCGCGTATCCTCCTTTGGATAAAGTCACATAGACCCAGACGTCACAATCTTTCAGTGTACGGAACTTTGCGAAGAACCATCCCTGACTTTGTTGCTCTGTGATAAATTGTATCTTTCCATATTCAAAGAGCCAAGACCTCTACCGCATACTCCATCGTAGGGCGAAGGCAGATGTTCATTATTCTTGGTAACGTGATCAGCGAGAACATTCCAAATAATCTTCGAAAGGACACCCAACAATATGATGGCCTGTCAATATACATTCTGGCAGTGAACTCCAGGTTTCTACTAATCCATAACCCATGGTCTTTTTCAACAGAGCCAAGCTTTCAGTTCCCAGTCCAAGGAACATTTTTGTCAAGTTGTAACATCTTCATTGCCGCCCAAGCTGTCTAAATCCGTTTGCAGTTTCTCACAATCTGCAGCAGATCTATTGTATGACATCCGTGTTGCGGATGTCGTTTTACGCTATGTATGTATGAAATCACAAGTGCGGCACAATCATAGACAGCACATGGACCGAAATACTGTCATATTGTCCGGGCTTGGACAGGTATAGGGGAGAATAACAGTGAGACTACAGCGTGCTTCCGCATGGAGCTCGCTACCAGTGGCAAATTAATGTAGCACAGTGTTGGCTGCACAGCATGGAAGTACTGCACGAGGAAAGTAAGGACGTAAAACGTGGACTAACCGCAGCACCAAAAGGGTCTCCTCCGAACGGATCAACACCCGCGAACGGGTCTGAAGCGGGGAAGAAGTTTGCCGAAGCAAAGGGATCATCCTTGGCACCTTGAGTGAACAGAAAAAAACAATCAACATAATCAATCAGAATGAGAATAAAGATACACAGCTCGTCAGATGAAGTACAGCGAAATTTCATAAGGGAATGAATGACGTTCAAAAAGTCTTCGGATATTGCAAATGATGGGATTCTAGGATATCAAATATACAGCTATTGTATTGAGAGACTGTAGAAAAGAGAAGTGAAGTCGACAAGCTGAATAACATGGTTTAGCATTAGCTCACTGTGGAACACACACACAAATATAATGTATTAGCTGAAATCTATTCTTTAAACAAGCAACTTTACATCCTGCTGTATCTTGCACGAATGCACAGTACAAAAGTACCACACAGGTATGGTATGGTATGAAAGCACAAGCCTGATGCAGGCAAAGTGCCGCACAGTCAGAGACTGCACGTGGGCGATAGTACTGTCAGGTTGCCCAGGCCTAGACAAATATGAGAAATAGAGAATAAAGATGGTAGTGAGACTCCAGCGTGTTTCAGCATGCAGCTCACTACCGGTGGCCAATCAATTTAGCACGGTGTTAGCCGAACAGCACAAAGTACTGCACGATTGCACATCCGTGCATCACACACAGGTAACGACGCACTAAATTGATTTGCCAACGGCATTGAGCTACATTCGGAAATAACATCATTTGTCTCATGACCTGTCTACGCCTTGTCAGTCTGACAGTCACCCAGCACTCCTACAGCTTGCAACTGCACCGTACTTTGACTGGATCCAGGTTTGTGATTTTGTACATATATCCAGCTGTATCGTGGTTCCTTGCTACCAAGTTGGAACGCGTTTGCACAAATTGGTGGCGTGGCTACGCGCCGGTCAACGATTCATACATAACGATGTGTCTGCATCAACAGCCCGGACACACACACATTTTCGGCAGCAAAATGCGAATGCGGTTCGATAAAACTAACGTTTACGAGGTCACATGGCCAAATAACAAAAAGGGCTTAGTCCGTCTGCAAGTCCAGTTATCATCCAAAGCTGAACACACGTAACACGATTTTCTGGTATTATATATTCACGCGATGTGGCACAAATATGTCGCAGTTCAACTAAAAACCTAAGGGGTGTATAACGTATAGGGCAGATAACGAGGAACACTAAAATTTTTAGTCCGTTTAGACACGGTTTTTCTCCATTTTTGTTATGTAATAGTTTAAGGTCAAAAAGGTCAGATCAGAGGGAAATAGAATTGATACAGTCTTTCCATTCATGCCGTTCGTACCAAGACGTCGAGCCATACTCTCTCCTTCTCTTGTATTCAATCCACGCAAATACACTCGTCCAGCCTTGGCCAAACCAGACGTAAGCCTTTTCAAGCCTCTCTTCTAAGTTAATCGCAGACCACCAGCCACTTTTTTCCGTCTGTACCAGCTACGAAGCATAGAGCGCTCGGTGTGGTAATCGTTCAAGTCTCATCGACAGCACTTAACCCAACCAGCGGAGACGACGTCGGTTAATGGCCTAGTGCCGTTGTTTCCTTTTCCTGTTCTTTTTTCTTCCTCATATATGTCTAGGCCTGGGAAACCTGACAGTATCTTAGCCCACGTGCGGCCTCTGACTATGTGGCACTTTGCCTAGGTCAAGCTTGTGCTTTTCTACACACATACATTCCTAGGATGAGGCTCCTAGCCTCAAAGTTGCTTACTTGATATTACCACTAAACGTGAGGTATCCCTCGAAAGACAACGATGGTTGAAAACATCCAGCTTCCTAACATCTAGCGAACTGTCCAAAATTCGCCCCCATAACGCAATACTGTTCTTAACGAAGTGGAATAGATGCTTCCCTTTAAGCTTAAATCATGACTATACAAGAGGAGATTTTCTTCACATCACCAAACTACACCGGTGACACAGAACAGTAGAAAAAATCAGGTTAAAGCCACATACCAGCGGTAGATTTTACCGGAGCGTCCGGGGTGAAAGGGTCGATACCTTGAAACGGATCGGCAGCTAGCGGGGATGTCAACAGCTCAGAACCATTTGGCACACCGTCCAGCCGAGTGGAATGCATCGTGGCCGCCGGAACCGAAGAGACACCGCTGGCACCGTTTAACCATGGAGTGGTCTGCACAGATTCTCCAAACGGGGAGACGTTTCCGTGGACTTTTGAAAGCTGTAGACAGAAGACAACCACATACCTTATTTCACGATGCACGGAAATATGTACATAGTAGTTGTGCATGCGAGACTAACACGAAACAGGCGTTGAACTACAACGAAAAGGTCTCCAATGTCATGGCAAATTTGTACACAAAACGTAGAATAGATTTTTAGTGAACGAATATTTTAATCGTGGAGTAAACAGATCAAACAATGCTGTCCACGCTTACTGTGCTATAAATGAAGCCATTCACCGAGTCATCCCTGAACGATTTAACTTGGAAGCACATTACCAGCTGAGGAAGAGTGAGTGCAATAAGTTTTTTTACTGTAGACGATGACGACGGAGGAAAAGGCTTGTTGGTGGGAAATAAATTTAAGAAAAGCGTGAAAGGTCGTTGGGCATGAATCAATTGTGTGTGAGGTCGGAAAAGTTTCGCTCATGAAATCCCACCACGATGCTTGAATGGTTGCTTCAAATTTCAAGGAGATTAGGTTGAAGTACAGTAGGAAACTGGTTCTGAAATGTATGTATGAGATTGTAGCGGACCAGTGTCTCTACACATTGATCATTGTTCACTTCTACTTATTCAACTTTTCGCCAACACACGATTCAAAGGTCAATCAGCATCATGTGTACATTGATCGATCTTCGCCGCCCGGCAAGTGATATCGACCACTTCTCAAAAAGTATTAAAATGGCGCGAGGCAACTAACAACGGGATATCGGAGACGATAACATCAACCGGCCCTTTCCATTTCTCGCGTTTCTGCAAACTATTGTACTGAACAACGCTGTCACTCCAGAAAGGTAAGATACGAAATACAAGCGTTGTTCTGTGAACCGAGACGAGGGGGTTCGAAAGGTCAAGGCGTCGCTAGAACGCAGTTCGTCAGAAAACACCTCTAGGGCCTTAACTAAAAGATCACAGTCCTAGTTCCAGACAAAGCACAATCTAGACGCAGCACACTCGTAGATTGCACGTGAGTTGAGATACCGTCAGGGTGAGAAGCCGAAAAAGATATAAGAGGGGAAAAAGTTGTCGAGACTACCGCATGTTTTCGTATGCAAGTCAGTACCCTTGGCAAATCAATTGTGCGCAATGTTACTTGCGCACCACTGTACAATTGCAAATCCAGGTGGAGTGTAAGTGCTAGGAATGTGACGAACACACCGCATTTAAAAGATATTTTGAGAATCTGCTGGAGAATCACACCGTGGTTCACTGTGATTTGTTTAGCACATCTGCACGATTTCATGAAAGCAATCATTTGATATCATTCAGATCGATTCTACGAAACTGAAACCTGCACTGGTTTAACATTTTGTCTCATTCATTTACACTATCCCACTGTGTTTGATAATTCTTGATGCGATAATTGCTGTTTTGGGCAGAAGACTTGAGAGTAAAAGCACGCAAGGCATCTGTCATGTATTGGACTGTGACGGACAATCCTTCTTCTGTCATGATCGGGAAAACCCCTGGTTTAACTATGGTACTTTCATTCACAATTCTGTACAATAATTTCGGATTTTCTTCCATTCGTTCCACCATACATTGTTGGTACTGTTGTTTGTCCTGCCGAACGAGGGTGGTGACTCTATTACGTATTCTGCAAAATTGTAACCAGGATGTAGGGGTGGCATCATCGCAATGAGTGACCCAGGCTCGCCGTTTTAGTGAAATCCATTTTCTGGTTCTGCTGCGAACAGAGAAACGGAAGGTGTGGACATCTTTCCTATGAATAAATCGAGAGTTAGACTGGATTTGCATCTGAAGGTAGTTCATCAAAGTATTGTAATGTGTATTTGAGTCACTAGAATCAAGCTGAAAATCGTTTAGCTCAGAGAGTGCTTTCTTGACTCAAGCTTGACTTTCGATTCGTCACTGAGTCTTGTTGCACTGCAGACATAATCGAACACGAGCATCACATGGTCATTCAGCCGCAATGGAGCTTCTTGGAGTATTGATTCAATGGCCGATTCGTTGAAACTGCTTATTGAACAGTTATGCACGAATATATCTTGTTGATATCATGTGCACATTTTCTGCGAATATTGTTCTCTTGAGTATAATGTACAGTGTTGGTCTG
Organism: Atriophallophorus winterbourni; assembly: GCA_013407085.1. Taxonomy (NCBI): domain Eukaryota; kingdom Metazoa; phylum Platyhelminthes; class Trematoda; order Plagiorchiida; family Microphallidae; genus Atriophallophorus; species Atriophallophorus winterbourni. The sequence continues at coordinate 865 of JACCGJ010000231.1, read as the reverse complement.
AAGCTGAAATTTCGAAAATTTTCGAATAACGCTTCATCCTTCTTTTCTTTATGTGAAGTGCATTTGCGATTATTGCGAATAATGGGCTTTCGGAAGCAGATCACCATCCTCTCCGGCACAACACAAGAGCGAGAAGCGTCCAAATGACCGACGGCAACAATCGCAAACCAAAATTAATTCGCGTTTCGGAAGCATCGCAAGATAACGGGTAGAGCGACGACATCCTTGGAAGCATGAACAGACGTAAGGCGTCAGCTACCGTTGAACGATATTCAATTCGTCAAAGTCGGTCAAACGAACCCCCCGGAAAATCAGATCAAAGTCACAAGCGGTACAAACATGTCGAGCACAGTGTTGGGATAACCAAATTTGCCTAGATAAGATTGGCGTACTTTGTTCTGTCACGTGCTCACGTTTGACCACTTGGCATTTTCTCGTATTAATCGCGATTCAAGAGTGAACCTAATTAGCGTTGGAAGGGTTGACCTCAGGGATGCAACAGTATACAATCGATAAGTGGTTAGCCAACATGCCATCGAAGCCTGTGTAAACAACGGAATCGTCGTTAGGATAGGGAGCGCGACTCAGCATCAAGTGATCTGACAAAATCCTTCCCCCACCCCTTACTATACGACATAATGGCAAGCGCATATGTTTACTAACGCCCGATTAGAAAACCGAGGGTTATGTGCTATTGGGAAGCCGATTGTCTGGCACCAGCAAAATGTAGCCTGAACAGTGAGGCTCTTGTGGAGATGGATCTGGTTCCTTATTCGGAAAATCTCATGACAGAAAGCACCGTTGTGAATGTAATCCTAACAGCTAATACCCATCATGTGAACGACTGTGATTGTCGGATAATTGG
>JACCGJ010000230.1:71417-97874 GCA_013407085.1 Atriophallophorus winterbourni | reverse complement strand
AACTTGAACTTGAACTTGAACCGCGTAATTCGAATACTGAGTGTGGTTTATTCTCACTTTTATTCTAGGTTGGTTCAATAGTTCAATAGTTTATTACGGTATATGAAGCTAAAAGCTTGTACAAACCGCAGGATAGATTGAACAGTAGGTCAAAAATGCAAAGAGAGAAATGTTTGAGTTTCCAAGGCCTTATAGCAGTCCTCATTCGCGTTTAGCAATAGTCAATAGTGTATTGTGGAAGTAAAAGCTACAAGCTTAATAGAATAACCACAGGATAGTAAACACATTGGGTCGGGAAAAATGTCCACAGTCCAGAGAGGAGAAATGTAATTCATATTGAGTGGGAAGTAAACGCTGCGGAGAGAAAAAATGGCGCAATATCACAGATCATAATAACAAAATTATGATTAAAAAATTGTGCAATGCGTTATAGAAATGAATGTCAATGCGTTCTTTAAAAATAGTGGGAGATGGGGCAGAAACGACAGAATGGGGCAGGGCATTCCAAGCACGAGTAATCCGAATGGCGAAGAATTGTCTCCGGCAGTCCAGTCTACTGTGCCGATGCGCTAGCTTGAGAGGATGACCACGATTTCCAGAGAGCAGTGCCAATTCTAGCATTCGCCTACATGGGTGATTTTCATCCGTAAATATCCGATACGTAAGAATCAGATCGCCTCGGAGTTGACGGTAATCCGATGGAAACAATGGATTTTTATGGCATTTGGACAGGTAGGGCATCAACCCGGGACACAGTTACCCACCACATCCTCCGGAACAGGGTCAGTTAAAACTGTGTGTACGGACTTCCGATACTGGGATCTGGAAGAGCAATGAAACTGGCTAGCGTGGTTGTGACGAAAATGCAAATGGCACAGAAAGAGAACTTATCGTTGCCACGAGCTAGTGAGTTTGGCAAAAAATGCCTTAGGATTTGTGAAAAAAATGAAAATAGTGTTTACGGGGTACTTGTCTTGGGAGTGGAAGATTTCATGGAGATGAGAATCGAAAAGACCTTTGAATAAACTGAAAGAAGCGGCCTCAAAAAGCGTGTCTGGGAAAATGTTCCACTAACTGCAAACTCTGACAGAGAAAAAGCTGTGTCGACATTCAAGCCTGATCTGTTGATGTAACAGTTTGAGCTCATATCCTCGGAGGTTAGTGCTTGGAGAAGAACGAATAGGGAGTTGCATGGATAGGAGGGGTCAGTCAAGATCCGGTAGGTAAGTAACATGTCACCGCGGTGAAGACGGTAGGTAACGGAGAATATATCTAAACTGCGTAATCTTTCCTCGTAAGACATGTTGTGCATACCACGGAGAAGCTTTGTCGCACGTCGCTGGGTTTTTTCGAGAAGGGACACATCTTTGCATAGCCAAGCCTGTACAGCGTACTCCAAGTGTGGACGGATGTAGACATTCAGCACTGTCGGAAAGAGAAACCAGTCAAACCTGCCGAAAGCGAGCCGAAGTAAGCCAATGTTTCAATTGGCTGCTGCTGCAGCTCGTTCGCATTGCGTGGTGCAACCGAGATCGTGCTGTATGATGATACCGAGATCCTTTTCTTGTCGAACACTGAATTACTGTTGTGCCTAAACTGTAAGCGACCGGATCTAAGTATCGGATGGGAAGAACACTACACTTGGAGGTGTTAAATGGCAGATAATTCCTCAAAGACCAGCTGTGTAAACGATCTAAGTCATCTTGTAGGACATGTGAATCCCTTGGCGATTTGAGTGAGCGCCAGATTTTGACATCGTCCGCAAATAAGAGGAACGGCGATTCAATGTTCTGGCCAATGTCATCAATGAAAATGATGAAAAGTCGGGGACCAAGAACGGAGCCTTGTGGCAGACCGCACTTGATTGGGAAGCGTGCAGAATAGCAGTCACGCACAAGAACACAGAGGGAGCGGTCGCGAAGAAAGTACTTCATCGAGGACAGCAAGGATGACCCAACGCAGCAGGAAGCGAGTTTAAGTAAAAGAATGCCTTGGTTGACACAGTCGAATGCCTTGGAGAAATCCAGAAATATTGCATCGACACCAATGCCTTCGTCGACGGATTTCGTCCAGTCACACCGCGCGAGAAGCAAGTTGGAAGTGCATGAATGGTTGGCGCGAAATCCGTGTTGTTTGATTAAAAGTCGATTTTTTTCAAGATGTGAGACAAGGTAGTCAGGGATTATACTCTTCATGACTTTAGAAATTACTAACATAAGCACAATTGGGCGATAATTTGCGGGTTCCAACCGGATACTGCCTTTAAAGATAGGCTTGATAACACCTTCTTTCTTCTTGGGGGACGGTAGCAAAGTCCATACAACGTTGAAAATACGTGGCAAGTAGATGAGATATGTGCAATGCGGCTACTTTCAGGATCTTATGGTGGATGCCGTCGAGTCCTGGTGAAGAAAAATTGCCGTAGACATGAAATCTTCTTGTGGACCGCATCAGGAGTAAACATTATTTCCGTCATTTTCTGTACGTCAAGTGAGGGAGAAGAAAAATGGGAGGAGTTTTTAGGATAAATAGGGTTGAATATTGGGGCGTAGTGATCAGACAACAGGTTTGCAGCTTCTGAGGCTGTTGTAGTGAGACCGTTTGCGCTGACTTGGGATGGAATTCCAACTTTAACTACCCGTCTCTGATTCGCGAATTGAAACAAACGTTTTGGGTTATCCAAGAACTTGTTACAGATGTGCATTTCATACTGACATTTATCTTGGCGGCTGAGATATGTGCAACAATTTCGCAATGACTTATAAATTTCTCAATTTCGTCTTGTCCGGTAACACCGCCACGTCAAGTTTCGATGTGCTATGGCTTTGCGTGTTCGGCTACGAAGGAATGATCTGGGGTTCTTCCGACGAGAGGTTTTTCATGACTCGCAAGACGAAGCAGCGCGTGTCACTTAGTTAACCCTACTGACGGTAACTATAGTTACCACCTCAAACAAGCAGTCAATTGTTCAGTAGCTTCCGTCAGTACCTTCAGTCGCCATTGGATTGCACTTGTCAGGCGGCGTCTGGCATCTGATCCATAAAAATAAATCATGTGTTTTATTTATGCCATAATTAAGCCGAATAACACAAAACTACGCAAATCAAATACCGTAGACAAAGGGTTAAAAACGTGGTTCATACCAAATCGATCTGGTCAAACATTAAAAATCCCATGAATTGGCTACGACGAGTTGGTGGAACAGGCCTAGATCAGTAATCCAGCGGCTCTTAGGACGAGGTTCGTTGAAGTAATCCATGAAAGAGACAAAAGTGAATGTCAAGACAAGGGAGGATTAGAGGAAAGTTTTTCAATCATTAACTCTTCGTTGGTGATGATGAGATCTAGAAGGAATGGTGTATTTGTGCCCGAAACCGAGTAGTTTCGTGAACATGATTGTATAATGGATAGGTTGCCAATATTTCGGACAATGCGGTAACAAATGGGTGGGAGGCATGTTCACCATAAAGGCTGGGACAATTAAACTCGCTAATTATCAGTATGTGGGAGAATCTTTTATTTAAAGCATGTCGAAGTGATGACAGAAGGGAGGAATCGAGCTGTGGGGTATTACTGGGAGATCTATAAACAACTGCAATCAGGAGAAGACTGTCTTGCTTGAGTGAGATTTGGCACCAAAGAACATCAGATTCAACCAACGCAGGCTCAGATAATGGTTCGCAGCGAAGCGATTCGTGATGATAGAACAGCACTCCACCTCCTCTTGTTGTACGGTCACAGCGAAGTAATGACATATTTGGAAGGGCGAGTTCCGCATCATGAACTGCGCTTGATAACCACGTCTCGGTAACGACTATTAGGACCCATGAGCACATGGAATGGCGGTAACGTAGTTCCGGAAGTTTGTTCAGAAGACCAGCAGCATTTGTGTAACAGCATGAAAGGCTTCGCGATTGCAGAGTATGCAGTGTGGTGAAGGGGTGTGCAGTCATTCCGCCGATCTCACTGAAACCGGCTGCGGGGAGTTTTTTGAAGCGGTCGTGTGAAGTTCGTCGGCAGACTGATTTGTGCTGGTGGTTGTGGACGAGGTCTTGGTTTGTCAACTGCGAAGCGAAGACGGACGTCTGTAGGTGCAAAGCGTTTGTTATCATACCAAAAGCACAAAGCAGTATTAACCATATCTTCTGATATGAAGGTAATTTTCAAAATTTTCAGCATTGCCCTTGTAGCTGGAGGACGTGGGAAAGCGTTTCACGGCAGTAGTCAAAGTTCCGTATGATATGGTATGAAAGCACAAGCCTGATCCAGGCAAAGTGCCGCACAGTCTGAGACTGTGAATTTTTGTGAGTTCTTGGATGTAGCGCCATTGAGAACAGTCGTGTATAGTGTTCTTAGCTAAGTCATCATTAAGTTCAGGCACACCGTGGACAAAAATGCTGCGTTCATCGTTCGCCGATTTCCAATCGTAGCCTTCTTGCTTTTGCATCTGCCTCTGAGGCTAAGGAACGTCTGGAAAAATACGAACAGGCAAATTTGTATTTCGGAAAAGGTGGGCCGAGAGCAAGACCTCTTCAACCTTCTCCGGGGAGTCAAGGGTGATTCGGAGTAGACGTGGGGCATCCGCGTGAGGCGAGTTTGGGCGTCTGGAAAGACGTACTAAAGAAACCGGGTCTCAGTTTATCACAGAGAGCTCGCCATTGTTGCACATCATCTTGCCTGCGTGCTTGAAAGCATGGAGATACACTTTCCGGCACATTTGTGCATACAATGGTCAGGGATCGCGTGTTCTTGTGATTGGCTTTTGGAGCTGCAGGCAGTTTCCCAGCGTTGTTTGGTTTTGGCTTTACTTGTGAAGTAGCGTGTGATTTTGTTGATCGAGTCACACTTGGCAATACCAGATCATCCTTAGGACTTGTGCAAGCAGGTGGGGAGTCCGTTTCCAGTAGAGACTCGAGGCGTAGTAGTCTGGTGACAATAGCACCATACGGGTCCGAAAATGATGATATGGACGCGTTAGCTGTTACCTCCGCGTAAGTAGTTTTCTTAGGGGATCCTCAGCTGGTTGCAGGTTAGATGATTCGTCGTGAACAAAAGATTTAGGCGTTTTTCTACTGCGTTCATCGGCAAGTTTGTCCCTTCGATGTCGTGCTCTACAAGCAACGCAGAAGAAGAATATCTCCTCATTTTTTGCTGTTTCAGAGAATCGTAGAACGACTTAGAGATATTTGTGCATCGCAGGTGCTGCCAAGTATCACAGCGTCACACTGGATGGCTGGATCGTCATCATTAACATCCTGGGTACATTTTGCGCAGTTATTACGTTTAATCATCGTATCAACGCGGTCCATTATGCGGAGAAATATTGTAATTGTATTCAGTGATGAAAGACAAATACGTAACAGCGTAACAACAATCTGAATGGATGAATCAGATGAAATGCAAAATAAATCTTTATCAGAAATCTAGCGAGGTAAATTCAATACAACACAATTCATTACAATTGGCGTCGTGTCGTTGTAACATATCGTCCACCGATTACTTAACCTACTATAGATAGTGTTATTATAGCTAAACTGGATGCAATTCGGAGGGAAAATCAGAAAGTTTGAAAAGAAGCTTAACACATCCAAGCTGCATCCCTTTTTCTCTGGGAGTACATGACTAACTCCAGCTTGCATGTTTCTGAAGCCCCGATAGATATTAGGAGTTCGGTATACAATCCGCCTTAAAATTGCCACGTTAAATAATCGTGGATGGGATTCGCGTATAGTTTAACATTGACTTTCGTGGATTCTTTCAAATCACCTATCCCAGTCGGTTAGTTCATTGGGACTGATGGTCTGTTCACCATGGATCGCTGCACTGGTAACCTTTTTAATTAATCTTTGTTTCCCTGCTGGTATGATCACCAATTGTAGCAAGACTTTTAGATGTATACGGTGCAATTACTGAAACAAACTGCTTTTTGCGCATTTGCATATTCCACTTGTACGTTTTTCTTTTAACATGTTTGCTTTTCGGCTTTTCGTGCTCGGTTTGGTGTTTTAGCTCGAGTCCTGTGCTCCGCAATGATGATGATGATAGTCTAGGTGCTCACCCTCTATTTCCCTCAGTCTGATCAAATGCCAATTATTCAGGGCAGATGTTGTTCTACGCTCATCTTTCGAAGACACATTTTGCACATAGCCGGGACTCATTTTCACCACCATGGCGAAAACCTCGTATTTATTTTCACTGAATCTCGTCTTCAAACTAAATTTCAAATAAAGTTTTCAAACGTGATGCTTTGTAACGTTGTGTTCCTTTTTAATTCTAACAGCTGCTCTATTTCCGTTTTAGCCTAATAAGATTCATCGCTGCGTATATAAATAAGAAGCTACCAACTCGAAATCATCCAGGCGCACATCTATTTTCCATTTGCGTTCGCGGTTGCCAATTAGCTGTGCTATTTTTGACGCCTATGTCGCGCTTCTATTCCAGACGACTTGATGCTCTCGATGATTTCATTGTCCGTTTAATTTGTTCTACGCCAATCTGCTTGCGATTCAGCAATCATGCTGATTTCCAAAGTCGACTGCAACAGCTTCAAACCAGCCTGATTTCCTGTGTATTCTGGTTCGCGAACGTGCATCTGACATCATCGTCCAAAACAAATCAAGTATCAAATTTTTTTCAAACTATTTCATCTCATGCTTCTCAACAAGCTTCATTAACCGTGAACATTCTATTCAACTACAATCAGACTGAAGTGGATAAAGGATGTGCTGTCGTGTTATCTCCTCAGGAATCTCAAATCCGTAAAATCCGACTCAACTTAGACGTCGCATGCAATGTTTCCCGGAACACATCGCCGGGTAAACTGTATTCCTCGTTTTGCGACGCGGTGAACAGTTTCCTTTCCGAATATGAGCGAGCCTTGTTGGATTATTGGGACACCACTGGCTCTCCGCGCTCTCTTTACGCTCACCACTATCACATTGAACAGCATTTGATTACCATTTTCTACCCGAAAGTTTCCGATGACGATGAGTGTTTACTACGGGAACGAATTCATACAAGTAAATGCGTTATTTATTGTAATCTGCTATTGTATGTGTAATTATATTTTGATAAGGATGCCTATTGTAGAACTGGGATCAATGATAGTATTACACGTTGCACCATCGAATAATAGTTACACTCTGTCATATTTATGTACTGCACGTTTAGCTTATCAAAGAGGAGGAAGGCCACTCATGTAGACTGGATTTGAACCCATGACCATGAATAACAAAGCTCATTTGCATGTATCTCCATCACACACCCCCACGACCGGTTTCCTGCTGTTTGCACTCATCATGTAGGGACAGTATGATCAGGATCCGCATGCGCTTGAAACAGTGTAAAAATGGTAAACAAGTTGCGCTTGTATGCCACTGTTGGGCAAGGTTGGTACGACCAACCTGTTCAATCGCATGAGCCCCCACTCATGTAGATTGGGTTTGAACCCATGACCATGAATAACAAAGCTCATTTGCATGCATCTCCATCACACACCCACAACCAGTTTCGTGCTGTTTGCACTCATCAGGTAGGGCTATCTTATGTGCCATATACCATGAGTAGCCAGGTTATACCCAGTATCTTTTAGCTGTAAAATCACATCACATGTGAGACATGATAAGAATCCTGAAATCGCATTCATTAAACCCCAAACATATTTTCAAGGATCAACCTTTAAAACCTGATTCTTCTATATCCCATAGAAAACACCGTCCTAAATTGATTTGCCAACGGTACTGAGCTGCATGCGAAAAAACGCTGGAGTCTAACTACCATATTCCTTTCTCATACCTATCTAGGCTTGAGCAACCTGACAGTATCTTAACCCATGTGAAATTTTGTACTGTGCCGCACTTTTCCCGGATCTGGTCTTGCGATTTCATACACACATACATAACGTTTACACCTCGAATCTTCTGCCCTGGTCTGAACAGAAATTCATGAAGTAAATAGTAGAGCTCCTCGATGATATCAATCTACAGAGAACGCTATTTTGTTTGACTTGATAACACAAGACTGCTGCATAATCCCGCAATCAACCTTGGTGTATTACCGTGTCATTATCTTTATTGAACACAGATCATAGCCGCACAAATTGCCGACCAACTTAGGGTACGGTAAGCGGATCATCAAAGTTGTCTGAGAAAACAGGCCATTCATAAATTAAATTACGTATACTTGATAGTTTTCTGGTCTTACTGCATGTGATTCATGTACGAACGAATATTTCTCGCGGAATCCAGAATTTAAGCAGCCACTGAAATAAGGATTATTTTCGTAGAACCAAGCTGTCTCTTTCTAAACATCTCCGCAAATTTAAGAGCTTAAAGTAATATTTTATACAAGTGCATGCTTGTACTTTTTATTCCCTACAATGCGCTAAAATTTAAGTAATTTCTGTTGATGAATTCACAAATTGCTTCGAATTCGATTTCTGGTTATATTTTGCTTGGTTTATGGTAAAAATTTATGTATGTTCACGAACTCGAATAGTCTAGCCCATCCGCGTGTTGCTGTATTCTCGTCCACAAAAATGTGCTCCAATCGCCTGCCTTTTCTTCCAAGATACCTGTGCAGTAATTTGCGCTGAACCAGTAACACCGAGCGATATCTATTGAAGTCAACTGCATGCGAAAACACACTGCGTACTTAAAAATATTCTTTTATCCATGCTTGTGATTTTATCTATATATATGCATACACACGTTATTGTGGCTAAAAACCTGTTGCCTTGCGTCGTCGGTGAGTAATAATACAGGCTTTGTTAACTAAAATAATTTTACTCGTGCTTGGGGCTAAAAGCTTTCTGTCCCCTCTGTTACTCACCCTCACCCTCAGCGCCCTATTTCGTTTGTCACACTAGACACATGGTATGTAAAGTCTCTTCAACGCCTATTATTTCATTTTGATTGGGGAGGTGTAAAAACACTGGTGCTTTTTGTCGACTCAATGCAATCTTTTATTATATTTATACAATGCCATCACAATCCCAGAGTTAGCCAAAGAGCCACCCAATTGTAGACTGCATATGACCTGAGATACTGGCAGGTTTGATATTGAAGCGAATACTTGTAGCTCAAGGATTGGATGTTGTGCGTTCTGTGTTCGCTGAGTTGGCATTGTAGCTGTAGGACGTTTCATCATCAAGCTAGATGTGGCGCATGCGTCCATTTGCAATGACTCTGACAGGTTAAGCAGGCTTGAACAAAAACATGAGAAATACAGATAAAAATGGCAACGAGATTACTAAATTATACCGCATGCAACTCATAACCGGCGGTCGATCAATGTAACACAGTGTTAGCCGTGAAGTACAAAAGTGCGACGCGATTGAACATCCGTTTATTCATTAAATGACATCTATTGTGAACTACATGGTCAGTGTGGCATTCATTTTCAGCGCTTGGCCTGCCCACAACCACTCCACTGCTTCGACGTGGTCAAGCGCTTTTGCCTATCCCATGGTTCACAAAATGCCTCGGACCGAACGAATCTCTTCTGGTTTGCCCACACGAAGCTCTGAAAGTTCCATCTACCGGTAATGGTAAAATCCATATCGTTCAAGGCCGCTACACATATAAACACTATTTGCAGGTATGTTTATGGTCAATTTCCTGTATGTTCGAGATTATTTTATGTCACATCTTTCTGGGTCTAGACAGCCTGTGTCAGTATCTCAGCCCATGTGTACTGTCTGACAGTGTGGCACTTTTGTTTGGCTTCATACTCTCATATGTACACACCCACACCTCTAGTTAGTTTATTCCTTTTTGAAAAGAAGAGCCATCGAGTACCAGATTTTTTCGATGCCCACCGCTAAACAATTATTAGCCTTCCGTGTTGACAAAGGTGTGCCAATTGGTTAAGTTGTCTTGAGGTTTCGGAAAATGTTCGTTAGCTCGCCATACTTTGGTGTGAACGAAATTCTGCGCGCTTCCATCGCTTTATTGACAAGTAGATATTCTCCGAAGACGATCATATTAGACACCACGTTAGACGGTAGTTCAAGAGAATTGCGATTATGCATCTCACAATGTCAGCCTGACAGCTTGAACCAGTCGTATGGTAGTACGAACCACACTTGCAAGCTAACTTGTGCTATAGATTGTAACTCTGTAATCATTAAGTGATGTGACCCTCAAAGTAATCTCCGCACACACAGTTGAGATTATTTCTTAGATATTCTCGACACATTTAGAACGAGACCAGACGGGGTTCATGATGTATGCTTGAGTCTGATGACCGGAGTTTTAATAGGTACCGCTCAAAAAACACGAAACAAAGTATGGTTTCGGTGGTCTCCGAAATGTTGTTTGTTTGTTAATGACGTGACTGATGACCGCTCACTCGCGAGACTAGATTGAAGGATTGCTGAACTGTTATTCCGGATCTTTGAAGTATGAATAGGCTGCACGTGAATCAAGATGTATGTATGTATGTATGTATGAAAGCACAAGCCTGATCCAGGCAAAGTGCCGCACAGTCGGAGACTGCACGTGGGCTAAGATACTGTCAGGTTGCCCAGACCTAGACAGATATGAGAGGGGAAATAGAAATGGTAGTGAGACTCCAGCGTGTACTCACATGCAGCTCACTACCTCTGGCCAATCAATTTAGCACGGTGTTAGCCACACAGCACAAAGTACTGCACGATTGCACATCCGTGAATCAAGATACTTCGAAAGATGTTTTGCGGATGATGTCATCTAACTTAATGACGAAACGTCCAATAACAACTACGCAAGCTCGGCGAACACCATCTGAACATCATTCTTCATTTATTCCTAATGCTTTATGTGACATGCATGTATCTATGTTGACCTCATGCCAATCATTATGCAATTGCAGACCGAATGACATGCACATCTTTAATAATCTGAGTATTTATCCCAAATATATTATTCATCGAAATGCTCCTGCTTTAACCGATTGTGGTTTTCGGTTTATATCAGTCTCGGTTTGGTGTCGTTGTGCCGCTTGAATGTCCCTGTACTGCTCTGATAAGATTGATTTGTCAACGGCACTTGGCTACATGTGGAAGCACTTCTGATTGTACACCTAACAGTATCTTAGCCCATGTGCGCTTTACCTGGATCAGACTTGTGCTTTCATACATACATATTTACACACATATACATAGAGTTGTGCCTGTGCAGGAGTTTTGTAAGAAAAACAGATTTTGACTTTAATGTTGATAGTGAACGACTTGCTAACGGCAACGGAATGTGATGCCGTCTTTGGTTTTGCTTCGATCACTACGGGTGGTAGCCCAATTGACACCGCCGACATCATAAAATGACAGGATTTAACCAGCCCTCAGAACTCACTTTTGAGCATTTACTGTATCATACAACAAGCAACTTTTGTTTCATCATCCATGCCCTATTGTGGAGGTGCAAAGTGCATTAGCGATAAGTGCTAATCACGAGCTTTTGAATGATATGCAGAACACAAGAGTAGCCCATTGGTCATTCCATTGGTCAAGAGCGTTTATTACACAGAAGATAAATAACAAACACAAGCCTATCTTACATAGGCAAAACGCAACCGAGTTAACCCTTAACGGTCGAATGGGTCAAATTCGGTACACAAAATTTAAACGTTTATGATAGGATAAATTAGACAGATCACTTCTGTATGCCGGGAGTATCGGATTCGGCACACGTTCTGCTCTCGTTTGATATGCGTTTGAGACGGCTGAGCCATGCGGCGCGCCAGTTGTCAACAAACTTCGGATGTGAGGCGACGCTTGTAAAATAATTCAGGCAGTTAAGGGTTAAACATCCGCAAACGAAGACGGAAAAAGTTTGGCGAGCTACGGTATCTCTACCGTATGTCAAAAGCGCCTCTTGAATAGCGCAGGTATTAGAGTAACATATAAGGCAGGTAGAACTCTCCGCTCCGTATTAATGCATCTCAAAGATAAGACTCCTTTAGGTTGTGCGACGAACTGCATCTACCAAATCAACTGCAAGGGTTGCGCGGGTGTTTACATTGGGCAAACGTCTAGAGAACTCTGCACTTGGTTAAACGAACACAGGAAACGAGTGGGAAAGCGACCCCGCAATCCCAGTGAATATCAATCACTGATTCGGGATTCGGCCCTAGCTGAACACGTGCTAGAAACCGGACACAGCGTAGATCTTGATAACGTGAAAGTGATAAGACGGGGTGTGGAATCTTATAGGGAGAGACTTCACGCCGAGGCTGTTGAAATAACAAAGGCTGGTGGATGGGGCGGATATCTCAACAATCTGGCGTTCGGTTTTGCAGCGGATTAGGATTACCGAACATCACAGCTAATACGCACATGATTACGTAAGCAGTGTGACGGTATCCGCTGACCTGAACAATTAATAAACAATTAGGGATGAACACAGCAATTAGGAAGTGTGATCAATTATCTTGATATCCCCTGTCTAGCTTAGAGAACTCAGGATTGGTCAAGAGAATGCCATTTAAACCTGAACACTGTTCGTACCGACATTCTTGGTCTGACGAAGTTTCTGTGTTCAGAAGCGAAACGTTACCAAAAATTACTATAACCGATTCATTGCAAACTTTATTTTCATGATTATGGACTCCCGATCGGTCTCGAATACTTTCAAATACATGAGTAGCCGATTGGTCAAGGGCATTTATTACGCACAAGATAAATAACAAAACACACCCATTTTATATATGCAAACCACACAATCCTCAAACCTGTCTGTCCCGGTTGTCACTTCGATCTGATTTGCCAGTCGATTTCGTGCCAACCGGTACAATTCAAGCCCTCGCCCCATAGGGCTTGTTTGATCGAACTTGACGAATTACACATCGTTCGATTGCAGCTGACGTTGTCCTTCTTACCATACTTCCGATAATGTTGTCGCTTGAACAGTTCAAATGCAATCCTTTTTAAACCCGAAATATTACGAGTTCGCAATCGTCGTCGTCTAACCTTTCGGCGCGTCAACCTCTTCTTTTGTAGGGGATGGTGGAGAGTGCTGCATATCATTCGAAAGCATGTGATTACCGCTCATCGCGAATGCACCTGCACAATGTCAGATCGCTTAACGCGATATGAACGCTGAAGGAAAGCCACCCACTCGGTCTCATACTGATAGTCTAGTCCACTAGATCTACCAAATTGATCGTATCGATCCAACTTCTTCACTTTTTAATACAGGATGGAGTGGATGACAAAAACTGGGGCTGTGCGTATCGCTCGCTTCAAACCATAATTTCTTGGCTCATGTGGCAAGGTGAAATAGTCGCGTCCGAACTACCGTCGCTGACCGATATTCAATCATCGTTGGTGCGTAGTGGAGACAAGCCACAAAAGTTTGTCGGTTCACGGCAATGGATCGGCTCCTTGGAAGTAAGTCGTGCACTTTTAATCGCGAATGGTCTTACAGTGGTGGTTTGTTTGAATACGTAAGATATACTTCTGGTTTTTCTAATTTGCTAAACATTAGGCTTCATTATTCCCAACAAACATCATAATGGCACAACCCCCTTCGTACGACTTATCCTTGGAAATTTTCGCATTATTAATTGAGTTTGACAAAGTTTTCCTCTGTAAATATCGAAACAGCGCGACCATACAAGCTTCATCGCTAGATGGAAACACAATCATTCTGGAATAGTTTTATATATGTGCATGCAGAGCGCTAACAGAACAACCTAGAATCCCCACACGCCCTTTTGTCGATTCATCATTTCGCTTTTGTTACTGCTTATGAGTAGTATGAAAAATAAAAAATATACACATTTCCTTAGCGATGCCGGATGGTATTGAATCGTTTTTGTCTTTTTCGTTTTTCCCTTTTAGATCAGTTTTTGCCTACAGGAAATGTACAACATTCAGTGCCGAATTCTCCCAGTAGCTCGAGGGGCGAACATGTGTAACACCGCAGCTCCACAGCTCGCGAGCCACTTCGCATCCGGCGGTGGTCCTGTGATGATTGGAGGCGGCCAGCTGGCTCACACGATCATCGGAGTGCAGTTGAACGAGGACGTTTTAATGGACCGACGCTCCGCACGATATCTCATCCTGGATCCGCATTACACTGGCCCAGCCGGCAGTCTAAAAACTGTTATTGATAAAGGTTGGTGTGGATGGAAGGATGACAACTTTTGGAAGCCGGATGTATTTTATAACCTTTGCTTTGCACCTGCAATCAAAACTGGTCGTTTATGATAGGTTGTTTTGTGTGATAAATAATTTCTTTGATTATGATACATGCTTGTTGGAAACTGGTGATCTTCTATTTGCTAAATTGATTGGCCTGAGGTAGTGAGCTGCATCCTGAAACAGGCTGGAGTCTCACTATCATTTCCTGTTCTTCCTCATATCTGTTTAGGCCTGGGCAACCTGACAATATCTTAGCCTACATGCAGTCTGTGACGGTGCGCCACTTTGCCTGGATGAGGCTTGTGATTTCATACCATACCATATTTGCAGGTTTTATCGTGGTTTTTTGTTATCCAGCAGGGTGGCCAGACATTTGACCCTCAGACATTTAATCTCCAAGTCACTTCATCACCGCTTTTGTGCCGTTGAATGAAGTAATCGACACATTTGAGATTTTAGCCGAATCTATGCCTCAAAGTGAGATGATGAATGAGCTGGTATCTTATTTCGAACATACCTCTGTTCGACGAGAAAACTTTGCACCAGATATATTTCCACCTAAAACCTGGAATAAGTATGAAGATGCAAATAGTGTGGTTGCCCGAACGAATAACGCTGTCGAATGCTCGCATCATGCATTACAGTCACTCTTTTCTTGCCAATATCCCACCATGTGGACATTTCTTAACGATTTGCGAAAGCATGGCCGACAGCATACGGTCTCAGTTCTTCAAGTAAGTGTTGGTGTTCATATCAAACAGAAGAAGAAATATGCGAAGATATGCGCCAGGACATCTCGAGCAATTCAGTAATACTCAATTACGAAAAGATTGACGTTTTAAAATCAATTGCTTATCTCTCCTGCTAAATAAATTCATTTCAACGTATTCTGCGATCCTCAGAAGTGATCAAACTGAGGATTAATTGACTGGGGATGAAGTGACTTGGTGATTAAACGTCTGAGGGTTGAGTGTCAGTAAACCATCCAGCAGACATGCAATTCTTTGGTACAGCTGAACGGATGTGCAATCGTGCACCATTTATGTGCTGTGCGGCTAACATCGTGCTAAATTGATTGGCCAACGGTAGTGAGTTGCATGCTGAAACACGCTGGATTCTCACTACCATTTCTATTCCCCCCCTCATATCTGTCTAGGCCCGGGCAACCTGACAGTATCTCAGCCCACGTGCAGTCTCTGACTGTGCGACACTTTGCCAGGATCAGGCTTGTGCTTTCATACCATACCATACAGCTGAACGTCACGCTAAGATGCGTTTGACATGAATCTACAGTCATCATCGTTATGCGTATTTTCTGGGTACTCGTCTTTCGTATTTATTTCCCTTAGACGCTTTTAATTACGTTCCATGTGAATGTACGTTTTGTAAGAGGGTACTAGAGTAGACGATTCGATTTAGGAAGTTTCGAGAATAACAGATGGCCTCGAAAGGAAATCAAAGTCTAAAATCCTTCTACGCTGTAAAGTATCTTATTCGTCTCCTTGGCTGCCTCGCTATCAGGGACGTGCATATTCATAAATACACAACAATCGCGTATTTCTTGGTTACTCTGATTCAGATGGACAACACCTAATGTTATCCCTGGGTTTTCGGATGCATTAACTTGCCAGGTTAAGATCGGCACGCTAAGATGACACCGTCAATGAAATAGGTTTAATTCCAAAAAAGCTGAGCTTGAAAACCACTTTTCGGTACGACAAACATCCTTTGCTCCACTGCTTCAAGCAGGCATTAAGACTTCTGGTACTTAACAGCTTAGAGTTGATTGGAAAATTACTACTTTACTAATCCTGGATCAGCCGTATCATTTGGAAGCATTGCCAGGACAATTACTGGGAGGTCAATGAAACTGAAGAGATTCGAGCGACTTTTTTCGACCTGGTGTCCGGAAAGTTATGTGGGAAAGCTAAGACCAGAGATTGCGAGAAGAACTACATCGGACAAACCGGCCGCAAGCTAAGCACAAGTATACACGAACACCGGTTAGCTGTACGAAGGCATGACCCAAGGTCACTGATTTCAATACATGTTGATCAATTCGGACACCAATTCGATTGGGACAACGCGAGGATTTTGGCCAAAGAAAACAACCGACGAGCGCGAGAATTCATCGAAGCGTGGCACTCAACAACGACATCGATTAACCAGCACCTTCAATTGGCTACAACTTATGGACCAATGAAAACGCGATGGACAAGAATGCAACACATGAATTCCACGAACCACGGGCGTGATGGCGAACGGACAGACGGACCTTATAAAAACCAATGAATACCAATTTCAAGTCACTTCGAAAGAAGTTCTGCTGATGATATCATCTAGCTTGATGACGTCCAACAACAACTATACAAGCTCGGCGAACACCATCTGAACAACCACCATCCTGAGCTACATATATTCTCCTCTATTGCTGAACCTAAGACCAGGTTAGCATCCAAAATGAGTGAAACTGCTTGTTGATGACTGGTTTATGTAATTAATTAGTTCTTCAGATGGCTTTTCGAAGCAAAATATTTCGAGAGAGACTAGTTCCGTTGGGCCAGCTTTAATCAGAGGCCAACAAGGGTAATCGCTCTCCCAACAAATTATAGCGATTAAACTTTTTGATTAAATGCGAGAAAAACCACATTGCAGCGTGTTGTTGGCCTCCTTCGGTCGATGTCGACACTGGCGCCAGAAAACCAGTTTGCTTCGGGCAGATGGAGCTCGTTAGCCTGGGAGCGCATTTAATCTAAGGGAAGGAAAACCCGCTGCCTTGCGGGATACCCGATCGCGAGAACGGCTTCGGGAGAAAACCCTGAGGAAAAATCTGGTAGACGGTTAGTTGGTGCACACCACCTGTTTCAGGGAACTCCCTGCTGCCTTGCAGGTCGCACTCGGTTGTGCGAAGGCTAGAGAAGCTGACTCGAACAAACGCCGAGTGGTGCTGGGGACGCCGCTTGGTACCAAAATTCCCAAGACCATTCATTGAAGCCGACTCATCCTCCAGGAGGAGATAGTCGCACAAAAAATAAAGTAAGCAAGCATCGTATCACGTCATTCAAGAAACCTCCTCACATTGTCTCACTCTGCACAACAGTAAGGCCAGTAATCCACCCGCGAATCTAAAATCGATTAGTTGAATCAACCCTCTAAGAAATCGATTTTCGTCGTGTCACGAAATCAATCGCCTTGTAAAAAAATCTAAACGACACGAGACTGCTTGCAAGCAGATGAACCATCTGTAAGATTCATCACACAAGTAAACAAAGCAAAGATATAAAACGACAAAACAGAAAATCATGATGCGACGCAATAGCATGGATGCAGATGTATCAAAAATTACGTGATTGTGTTGTTACGAAAAAAGCGGTGTGAGTTGAAGTATGCTTATGCGAGAACGTTATAGACAAACGGCGACGTTTTTGACGAGTTGAGACGTTCTTCTCACGGTTGGTACGCCTCCATCGTATTACTAAAATATTCACCACCCGACCTTTGGAAATTGGGAGAATCTGATTGCAGTTTCGCGGGACGACTGGATGCGTCAAGTAAGTCTTGATCCGGAACGAAGCCGTGGTACGGCGGTTGGATGAAATCGGATCGGGGATTGAACGGACCTGTTTGCGCGTTCGTCTCGGTTGCAGCCATATCAGTGAAAGCGTTCACAAACAAGCGAACCGTTCGGTAAGTCAAGCTACACAGATAGCCCAACATAACCTGGAAATAGAAAACACGATGACATTGAACTAGCAACGATTTGTCTTTAGTTGTATCATTCTAATTGTATAGAGAACGAAAGCCTCACACTGGAGCTAAACTTAACGTTCTCATCTGAAACTTTCAGAAACCGGATATATGAGCAACACATTGCAATGTACGATATAGTTGTGGAAGTTTTGTTTGGTCGCACGAGCAGCTCATTGGTAGCTTGTTTGACCTTGGAAATATTCGGTTGACTTAATGCAAAGAAATTTGAGTGCAATCGGTTAGAGCAGTTTTGGGTAACGTTTCACTTCAGACACAGAAGCTTCGTCAGACCTTGAGTGATAGTCAGGACTGATGTGACCTTACCGCTAAACAGCCTATAGTACGCCTACAGTGGACTTATTCAATTTACACCACGCTAACGTGAAGCCTATGGGTTCCGGTTTTGAAAATCGCTAGACGGTACATGTGCTATAATGTTGATTTGTCAGAGGTACTGAGTTGCAGCGCAAACAAGCTAGAGTGTCCGTGCCATTTTCCCTTTGTTTTATCTGTCTAGGCCAGGAAACCTAACAATTTCTTAGTCCCCGTGAAGTCTTTAACTGTGTGGCACATTGCCTGGATCCAGATTTGAGATTTCATACGTACATACCTACCCAAGAATACATTCACACGCATATATACATGCATACATACATACATGTGATATGACTTCCCCCGCTAGACGGGTGTGCAATCATGTTGTGCAGCAAACAACATGATAAATTGATTTGCTGCATAGGAAAACACGCCGGAGTATCGCTGCCATTGCTTTTTCCTTTCTCATAACTGTCTAGGCCTGGGCAACCTGGCAGTATCTTAGCTCACGTGCAGTCTCTGACTGTGCGGCACTTTGTCTGGATCAAGATGTGATTTCATACATACATACATACATACATATTGGACAGGTTGCTAGACTGCCGCAGTTTATGTTCCGTCTATTGTCGGAAGCCATTCTACATCTGAGTGGGTCCGGTGAGGAGTTGGTGTTAGGCAAATTTTCCCCATATATACAACCACGAAATACAACGGAGTAAACCACTACACCACCAGGAACTATGCTGGCTTAGATTGGATATAGAATAGCGAGACAATAATGACAAACAATCAGTCAGTAATGATCACGTTTGCCCATGCTTAACGCGGTAAAGGACCGTAAAGACGGAATGGAACGAAACGAGATGAGCATGTTGAACCAATAAACACAAGAAACATTACCAAAGCGGCAAAAGTGAAAAACGTGAAAGCGATCGCTGCACGAGGTCCAGCGGCGGATGTATCCAACTTGTCGAAGAATTTCGCGTCCGTGTTTTGCCAACGATTGCACATCAGACAGAAGCATATACACCATAGTACGCCAAAAGCACCTGGGATGAAAAAACAGTCAAGCGGGGTTTTTTGCAACAGCATGCGTGATATCACAAGGCTGGATCCAGGCAAAGTGCTGTGTGTGTGGGCTGACTTACCGTCAAGTTGCACTGGCCTAGGCAGATATCAGAAAAGGGTAGTGGTAGTGAGAATCTATCGTGTATGCGAGTTCCAGCGCACTATCAGTGGCGATTTAATACCGACAAGTATGGCACATTTGTGATGAAGACCAAAGCAGGCCAAATGAAGATGAAAAGTTTACAATGAGTCAACCAGAACAGTTTTCATAACGTTACGCTGTGGACATAGAAGCTTCCTAAGATTATGGGTGTCAGTACGAACAGGCTCCGGTTGAAAATGCATTTACTTGACGAATTCTAAATTGCGTAACAGGGGTAGGCGATATCAAGATTTATGGATGCTGTGTAACCCCGTAATCGCTTAGTATATATATAAAGGGGAAACAACAACTGGTGCTTGCTTACTCCGTGCGCACACTAGGTGTCATTCGCATTGATGCTTATCCACTGCAGAACCGGAGACCAGGTTGTACCGCTGCACACGTGTTCAATTTGAAAAACAGCGGCTTCGCTACCGACTATCATCATCATCATCATCCAAGACAGCATTACACCGGTAGCACGTACTGAATGCTTAACTGCCATACAACCACGAAAAAGTAAAATCCTAAAAGATGCTACGGCTTCTATAGAAGAGTAAGCACAAACAAACTGGGAAGAGGTGCCTACACCTCGAATGGAACATACATTCAAACAAGTTTCGTGAACGAGTAGAGCAACATCAGCACGGCAGCTTCCTTGCGGCTTTCACTGGCATGCATCATAAGCTTTTCTCGTCACTCCGCTTGACAACATACAAGGTTAAGCAAACACTCTAAGACCGCCAATGAACACGGTTTCGGGACATATCCTGAAGCGTAACTAACCACTGCGATATCTGATCGCGGGGACACCAGCCTGGAAGACCCGCTGCGCCTACTTTGGAAAGGCTACTAGTAAGGGTTTTTAACTGCCTATGCCATGTGACGGTTTGGCCACCCCGCGATTTACGCCAATCAGGATCTGGCGTCGCAAAAAGAATCTGTTTCGGAAGTCGGTGTTCCGGCATCCGTAAAACGTGACCCAACCAGCGTAACCTATGCAGGTTGATCTGCTTCTCTATATCAACATGTCTACCGAACAACTTATTTCGGAGAGCATCGGTGCGTATGCGATCACCGTGTTCAATGGCATACATAGAAGCGTACATCAAAGCCTCGACATTTATAAATAGCTTATTATAAGCCGTCGTTTGTATCATACCGTTTACTTTGCATGAGATAGTCCATGAACGGAAGTGTCTATTCCAAAGACTCAATTTCCTATGTAACCTGGATCTGCAGTGGATGACGTACCTAACCACTAGTGTGCATATAAATTAAGCCACCAGGCTAATCAGTAAATAGACTAGATCTCATTTGTACAAAAGCAAAGCCGTTAAAGATTATACACTACGCAGATAAATTGATTTGAACCGTATCTGTTTGTACTGCATACTTCCGCACGGATGTGCAATCGTGCAGTCCTTTGTGCTGTGCGGCTAACACCGTGGCTAAATTGATTTGCCAGTGTTAGTGAGCTGCATGCTGATACAGGCTGGAGTCTCACTACCATTTCCTGTTCTTTTTTCTTCCTCATATCTGTCTAGGTCTGGGCAACCTGACAGTATCTTCGCCCACGTGCAGTCTCTGACTGTGCGGCACTTTGCCTGGATCAGGCTTGTGCTTTCATACCATACTGCATACTTCTATTTCCTTTCCCATATCTGTCTAGGCCCGTGCAACCTGACAGTATCTTAGGCCGCGTGCAGTCTCTGACTGCGGCACTTTGTTGGATCGGTCTTTTGCTTTCATACCACACCAAACTGCATACATCACGGATGTGCAATCATGCATTACTTCAGTGCTGTACAGCTAACACCGTGCTAAATTGATTTACCACCGGTAGTGAGCTGCATGCGAATGCACGCTGGAGGCTCACTGCCATTTCTCCTTATATCTGTCTAGGCTTGAGCAACCTGACAGTATCGTACCCCGCGTTCAGTCTTTGAATGTGCGGCACTTTGTCTGGATCCAGGCTTGTGTGAGGCGAAACGTTGCCCAAAACTTCTATAACCTATTTATAGCAAACTTCTCATCCGCATAGGGTCCCATTAGGTTTAAAAGATATCTAAATATTGCACGGATGTGCAATTGTGCAGTACGTCTCTGTTGTGCGGTCAACACCGTGCTAAATTGAATGGCGACCGGCATTGAGCTGCTTGTTGAAACAGGCTGGTGTCTCACTACCATATCAATTTCTATTTCTCATATATGTCCAGCCCTGCGGCACTTTGCCTGCATCAAGCATGCGCTTTCATGTATAAATACAATATCAGATTAAATGGTGATCGTAAACATACATTTCGCATTGGTACTCGCACAAGAAACAATCGACGGTTACAGCTATCAGAGAGGCGAGTATGTATGTATAAAATAACAAGCCTGATCCAAACACAGTGCCGCACAGTAAAATAACTGCACGTCAGCTTGCCCAGGCTTAAACAGATATGGAAAAGGAAAATAGCAACGGCAGTGAGACTCCAGCGTGTATTCCAATGCAGATCACTACGGGTGGCAAATCAATTTAGCACGGTGTAAGTTGCATGATTGCATATCCGTGCACTATCAAAGATTTATCTCTAAAAAGGCGCTAAAACCCTAATTGTAAAATCCAATCAATTTCAGACTTTATTAGTTATTTTCAGCGCTCTGTAACATTACGATTCACGCATCGTTTTAAAAGATGCGCACAAAAATCACACAAATGGAAACCGAATTGGTATGTGAGGTGAAGAATTTTGCGAAATGCCGTTGTTTGGATAGCTGTGTTATTGATTTAGTCAACATATTCAGGAATGACCTGACAACTCACATACATACAGTGGCCGGAAGACTGGGTGAATGTCGATTTGCATCGCGCATTGTGCTTTAGTAGGTCGTTTGTAAACTGGCAATACAAG
Source organism: Atriophallophorus winterbourni (assembly GCA_013407085.1). Classification (NCBI taxonomy): domain Eukaryota; kingdom Metazoa; phylum Platyhelminthes; class Trematoda; order Plagiorchiida; family Microphallidae; genus Atriophallophorus; species Atriophallophorus winterbourni. Next base: position 75,577 of record JACCGJ010000230.1, on the reverse strand, counting down.
ACTGCGAGAAAAGCTGTGAACCACAAAAATGCTAGCAACAGATGAATAGACAACTGATCGTTTATTGGCCCGCGGTGTAGTTTAATGAGCGTTGATTCGAGAGAAAGTAGTTATGATTTTATCAAAGTACTAAAATCACGTCGAGAGTGACCAAAAGAGAAAAGATGGGGCAAACTAGTGACCAATTACAACTGAAAAGAGTTTCCAACGGAAAGCTAGGCTTGCTCGATACGAAAGCAGATAGAGTAGTGCATTTGACTCGAAGTAGATCGCGATAACAGGAAGCAATGAGGGACAATTTAGGCTAACAGACAACGTGTCGATATATCTGCACTAGGCAAACGCCTTAAACAAGCCAGCTATATACAATGAGAAGCAGCCTACAAACGAATGCTCACATTTAGTTCATTCGATGTACAATCTCACAAAGAAAATAACATTTACCGAGAAATACGAGGAAACACGAGTGGCAGATGAAGAATAACAGATTGTAAAAAAATAATAATGAAATACGTAACAGACAACTTACAAGTCAAAAACAAATCTGCTGTGATGACTGCAATCCGAGTTCGGCAGTTCGAAATGTTGTCCACACAAGCATCCAGCAAGAGAAACGGTATGCACAGAAGCATGGTTGCTATCCCCAAAAACGAAGCGAATCGGCAAGTACCGATATCGTTGTTGAATACACAGAATTCATACACGTAGCAATCATTGTGAACCACGCCGAACACAATAATCGCGAACAGCTAAAAATGACGAGAGAACGAGACCTACCAAACAGAGGAATCGGGTGATTACCAGAGGTTTTTTGACATATTCTATTGGTTCTAAACGAGGCGTAGCGGTAATCCAATCACAGTGAGATTGAATCATTTTGCGATGATATATGTGACCTATAAAAAGCAATTTCAGAAGTAACGAGGTAAAAATAGCGTCGTTAAACCGTTTAAAACTAAAGCATGTGGATATTATAAAAACGTAGAACAGATGAACATCAACGGGGACAGCAGTACATCTGTAGTAAGTACTGGAGGTTCAAGTTTCATGAAATCATGTTAATACACATACTGGGATGGGTGAAGTTTAAATTCACGAAATGTGCAAAACAGGAAGTAGAGATGTATTGGAATGAGAATTTTAACACCCCGATTTAACCAGTAGCTCAATCGAGCGTTATGAAAGACTAGAGCGACTTCAACTTGATATTCTACTTATAGCATTCACAACAAGGCAGTAATCGCTTTATCGCTGCCTGAAGTAAAAGCCAGATTTAGGGATACCCTATCGGTTTCCCTTTCAAAAAATCGGTCGGTCGAGCTGGATCGTCATTGGCACTACTTTAAGCAAGCACCCTATGACTCTGCTACAGAATGCTGCAGTCACTCGTCAACCGTCACACCGCTGGGTCTCTGCTGAGTCGATCACGCTACTCGAACAGCGCCGTGCCATACCGAGTGGTTTAGAGTATGAAAACGATCGGAAGTGTCTTAAACTTCTAATCAAAGATAGTCTGAGACGTGACCGTGAGACTTGGTAGAAAGAACGCGCCTCGGAGATGGAAAGAGCGTCAGCCACGGGCAACATGCGAAGACTTTACCAATTGATTCGTATCTGTGGCCATAAGCCGCAAGGACTGAGCGAAACCATCCTCGAGGATGATGGCTCGCGCAAAAAGAGCCTTCGTTTAGAAAGATGGATAGAATATTTCTCTCAGCAGTTTAATCAGCACCATCCTTCAGACACCGCTGACATCCTTCAATCCACTTTGCAGTGGACCGTGTCGCTAGCCCCGCGCAGTGTCGAAGAAATACGAAGAGATCCAATTACTAAAGCGACACAAGGCGCCGGGCCCCGACGAGCTCCGCCCGGTATTCTTCAAGGAAGGAGGCGAGGCAGTCGTAGCAGAACAGCGCGAGCTGCTCTCAAAGGTTTGGGTGTATGAGAGGGTACCTGCCTCCTGTGGTGAATCGCTAGTAATACCAGTCCATAAAAAGGAGCGCGGAACGAATGCTGCAACTATCGCGGAATTTCGCTTATCCCAGTGGTAGCTAAGATATTGGTCGCCATTCTCCTTCGCAGACTTACCCCGATTCGTGAGGGCACTTCTCGCGAAGAGCAAGCTGGCTTTCGACCAGGGCGCGGATGTGTAGACCAGATCTGGATATCAGAGTCGCCTTCGACTCGGTTGACAGATCCGCCCTATGGAACTGCTTACTTCGCAATGGAATCCCATCGAAGTACGTCGCTATCCTAAAGGACCTATACGCACACTCGATAGGGAGGGTGAGGGCGTACGATAGCCTTTCAATGCCATTCACCACTACTACGGGTGTAAGACAAGTCTGTCCAATCTCCCCGTTCTTGTTCAATTTCGCCATCGAGGACGTCCTCCGGAATGCTCTTAGTAGTTTCTCCACGGGAGGCGTTGAGCTCCTTCCAGGTGGGCGGGTTATGGATCTGGACTATGCTGATGATATTGCCTTACTGGTTGAGGACCCAACATTTATCCAACAAGCCTTGGATATGATGGCAATGGAGGCATCTAAGTATGGGCTCTTTTTCTCGCCAAGCAAGAGTAAAGTGCTCCTTCAGGACTGGTCTGATGAACTGCTAAATTTTGCTATAAATGATCTGAATCTCGAGCATGTTGAGCAGTTCAAATACCTAGGAAGTCTGGTGGTTGCTGGGGGTCGGATAGAGAAGGAAATCACGTCCAGAATCGCTAAGGCCAGACTGGCATTCACTAAACTTAAGTGCATCTGGAAGAGACGTAATTTGAGCTTGGGTATTAAAGGAAGGATATACCCCAGCTCAGCAAGGACGGACGATTGCACGGATGTGCAATCGTGCAGCATTGCTGTGCTGTGCGGCTAACATCGTGCTAAATTGATTGGCCAACGGTAGTGAGCTGCACGCGAGTACACGCTGGAGTCTCACTACCATTTCTATTTCTATTTCCCCTTCATATCAGTCTAGGCCTGGGCAACCTGACAGTATCTTCGCCCACGTGCAGTCTCTGACTGTGCGGCACTTTGCCTGGATAAGGCTTGTGCTTTCATACATACAAGGACAGTATTGCTATACGGGAGTGAATGTTGGACAGTTTGCTCAGAAGATGTTAGGAGGCTTGAGGTTTTCGACCAACGATGTCTGCGAAGGATTGCTCACGTACGGTGGCAACAGCACGTTTGCAACTCTGAGGTCAGGCGCCGCGTCTCAGGAAGCAACGACACGAGTGTTCAGACAGCCATTAACCGACGTCGTCTCTGCTGGTTGGGGTACGTCCTGCGCATGAAACCCGAACGGTTACCACGCCGAGCGCTTTATGCGTCAGCTGGTACAGACTGAAAAAAGTGGCTGCCGGTCAGCCACTAACATGGAAGAGTGGCTTGAAAAGGCTCACTTCTGATTTAGCCAGGGTTGGACGAGCGCGCTTGCCTGAATGGGGTGCAAGAGAAGGTGAGAGTGTATGGCTCGACACATTGGCAACGATGGCAATGAACCGGCATCAATGGAAAGAGTGCATCAACTCTAATATTCCCTGACATTTTCCTATCGTTCAAAACTATATTGAAAAAAAATTTGAAAAATTGACGTGTGTAAATGGAGACAAAAATTATCCACTGTTCTCTTCTCACTGTTCCTACCCGATTTGTACCCCTACTCGCTTTGTACATTTCATTGTTTCTGTTGAACTGCACCATATCTGTATCAGATTGTGCAAATATAATAATAATAATAATAATAATCGGGCGTGGCTCGTCAAGCCACTTGAAAATATGAAATATCAAGTAAACATTGCAAGAAACTGTCTAAAACAAGAGCGCTAATGAGAGGAAACAACCGCTGTAAATTCGGGTTCAAATAATAAGTTGTACATTATGATCAGAGCCACTGAATGTAATAATGAAAACAGGAAAATCACAACAAAAATTCAATCACACCTAAATTATTCAGGTGCAGAAGGCCAGTTAAACTGTGCCTCAAAATGTACTGACCATCTCTCCATGCGTTTGTATATGCTAAAAACTAGCGAACCTTATGGTTCACGTATCAGCTCACGGATGCCTGGTCGCCCGATTCCATTCGTTCTGATGAGTTGGAACAATTATCTGAAATTGCCTACAGCTGTCGCAGATTCCATTTCCGTAGCCTTA
>JACCGJ010000230.1:0-70417 GCA_013407085.1 Atriophallophorus winterbourni | reverse complement strand
AAAAAGAATCTGTTTCGGAAGTCGGTGGTTCGGCATCCGTAAAACGTGACCCAACCAGCCCACAAATGAATGCTCACATTTAGTTCATTCTCACAAAGAAAATAACATTTACCGAGAAATACGAGGAAATACAAGTGGCAGATGAAGAATAACAGATTGTAAACAAAATAATTTTGAAATACGTAAAAGACAACTTACAAGTCAAAAACAAATCTGCTGTGATGACTGCAATCCGAGTTCGGCAGTTCGAAATATTGTCCACACAAGCATCCAGCAAGAGAAACGGTATGCACAGAAGCATGGTTGCTATCCCCAAAAACGAAGCGAATCGGCAAGTACCGATATCGTTGTTGAATACACAGTATTCATACACGTAGCAATCATTGTGAACCACGCCGAACACAATAATCGCGAACAGCTAAAAATGACGGGAGAGAACGAGACCTACCAAACAGAGGAATCGGGTGATGACCAGAGGTTTTTTGACATATTCCATTGGTTCTAAACGAGGCGTAGCGGTAATCCAATCACAGTGAGATGGAATCATTTTGCGATGATATTTGATGTGACCTATAAAAAGCAATTTCAGAAGTAACGAGATAAAAATAGCGTCGTTAAACCGTTTAAAACTAAAGCATGTGGATATTATAAAAACATAGAACAGATGAACATCAACGGGGACAGCAGTACATCTGTAGTAAGCACTGGAGGTTCAAGTTTCATGAAATCATGATAATACACATACTGGGATGGGTGAAGTTTAAATTCACGAAATGTGCAAAACAGGAAGTAGAGATGTATTGGAATGAGAATTTTAACACCCCGATTTAACCAGTAGCTCAATCGAGCGTTATGAAAGACTAGAGCGACTTCAACTTGATATTCCACTTGTAGATTTCACAACAAGGCAGTAATCGCTTTATCGCTGACTGAAGTAAAAACCAGATTTAGGGATACCCTATCGGTTTCCCTTTCAAAAAATCGGTTGGTCGAGCTGGATCGTCATTGGCACTACTTTAAGCAAGCACTCTATGACTCTGCTACGGAATGCTGCAATGTCACTCGTCAACCGTCACACCGCTGGGTCTTTGCTGAATCCCTCACGCTACTCGAACAGCGCCGTGCAATACTGAGTGGTTTAGAGTATGAAGACGATCGAAAGTGTCTTAGACTTTTAATCAAAGATAGTCTGAGACGTGACCGTGATACTTGGTGGAAAGAACGCACCTCGGAGATGGAAAGAGCGTCAGCCATGGGCAACATGCGAAGACTTTACCAATTGATTCGTGTCTGTGGCCCTAAGCCGCAAGGACTGAGCGAAAACATCCTCAAGGATGATGGCTCGCGCACAAAGAGCCTTCGTTTATAAAGATGGAGAGAATATTTCTCTCAGTAGTTTAATCAGCACCGTCCCTCAGACACCGCCGACATCCCACAATCCACTTTGCAGTGGACCGTGTCGCTAGCCCCGCGCAGTGTCGAAGAAATACGAAGAGAGATCCAATTACTAAAGCGACACAAGGCGCCGGGCCCCGACGAGCTCCGCCCGGTATTCTTCAAGGAAGGAGGCGAAGCAGTCGTAGCAGAATTGCGCGAGTTGCTCTCAAAGGTTTGGGTGTATGAGAGGGTACCTGCCTCCTGTGGTGAATCGCTAGTAATACCAGTCCATAAAAAAGGGGCGCGGAACGAATGCTGCAACTATCGCGGAAATTCGCTTATTCCGGTGGTAGCTAAGATATTGGTCGCCATCCTCCTTCGCAGACTTACCCCGATTCGTGAGCGCACCTCTCGCGAAGAGCAAGCTGGCTTTCGACCAGAGCGCGGATGTGTAGACCAGATCTTCGCTCTGCGACAGTTGCTAGAACACCGTCACCTGTATCAGCGACCTACTATTGTGGCGTTTCTGGATATCAGAGTCGCCTTCGACTCGGTTGACAGATCCGCCCTATGGAACTGCTTACTTCGCAATGGAATCCCATCGAAGTACGTCGCTATCCTAAAGGACCTATACGCACATTCAATAGGGAGGGTAAGGGCGTACGATAGCCTTTCAATGCCATTCACCACTACTACGGGTGTAATACAAGCCTGTCTAATCTCCCCGTTCTTGTTTAATTTCGCCATCGAGGACGTCCTCCGGAGTGCTCTCAGTAGTTTCTGCACGGGTGGCGCTGAGCTCCTTCCAGGTGGGCGGGTTATGGATCTGGACTATGCTGATGATATTGCCTTACTGGTTGAGGACCCAACATTTATCCAGCAAGCCTTAAATATGATGGCAATGGAGGCATCTGAGTATGGGCTCTTTTTCTCGCCAAGCAAGAGTAAAGTGCTCCTTCAGGACTGGTCTGATGAACTGCCAAATTTTGCTACAAATGATCTGAATCTCGAGCATGTTGAGCAGTTCAAATACCTAGGAAGTCTGGTGGTTGCCGGGGGTCGGATAGAGAAGGAAATCACGTCCAGAATCACTAAGGCCAGACTGGCATTCACTAAACTTAAGTGCCTCTGGAAGAGACGTGATTTGAGCTTGGGTATTAAAGGAAAGATATACTCCAGCTCGGTAAGGACAGTATTGCTATACGGGAGTAAATGTTGGACAGTTTTCTCAGATGTTAGGAGGCTTGAGGTTTTCGACCAACGTTGTCTGCGAAGGATTGTTCACGTACGGTGGCAACACCACGTTTGCAACTCTGAGGTCAGGCGCCGCGTCTTAGGAAGCAACAGCACTAGCCTTCAGACAGCCATTAACCGACGTCGTCTCCGCTGGTTGGGGCAAGTCCTGTGCATGAAACCTGAACGGTTACCACGCCGAGCGCTTTATGCGTCAGACGGTACAGATTGGAGAAAAGTGGCTGGTGGTCAGCCACTAACATGGAAGAGTGGCTTGAAAAGGCTCACTTCTGGTTTAACCAAGGTTGGACGAGCGCGCTTGTTGGATGGGGTGCAAGAGAAGGCAAGAGTGTACGGCTCGACACATTGGCAACGATGGCAATGAACCGGCATCAACTCTAATATTCGCTGACATTTTCCTATCGTTCAAAACTATATTAAAAAAATTCAAAAATTGACGCATGTAAATGGACAAAAAATTATCCACTGTTCTTTTTTCACTGTGCCTACCCGATTTGTACCCCTACTCGCTTTGTACATTTCATTGTTTCTGTTGAACGGCACCATATCTGTATCAAATTGTGCAAATATAATAATAATAATCGGGCGTGGCTCGTCAAGCCACTTGAAAATATGAAATATTAAGTAAACATTGCAAGAAACTGTCTAAAACAAGAGCGCTAATGAGAGGAAACAACCGCTGTAAATTCGGGTTCAAATAATAAGTTGTACATTATGATCAGAGTCACCGAATGTAATAACGAAAACAGGAAAATCACAACAAAAATTCAATCACACCTAAACTATTCAGGTGCAGAAGGCCAGTTAAACTGTGCCGCAAAATGTACTGCCCATCTCTCCATGCGTTTGTATATGCTAAAAACGAGCGAACCTTATGGTTCACGTATCAGCTCACGGATGCCTGGTCGCCCGCTTCCATTAGTTCTGATGAGTTGGAACAATTTTCTGAAACTGCCTACAGCTGCCGCAGATTCCATTTCCGTAGCATTAGAACTCCACCAACTTTCCCCGTCGGTTCTCAAACTGGCAAGCAGTTTACGTTTAATAAGTCGTCGTGACGCATCATGTATGCTATCAGCAGAAAGCAACCGACGTTGGTCCATTAGTTTGAGAGAATTCGCAGAAACCCAATGCTGAGCTACACGGGAAGTCAGCCCACAACTATCTAACGCGGTTGTTTCCAAGGTGGTTTGAATCCCACTCCATTGGTCATCGATACTACTTCGGGAACTGTAGAAAGATGCAGACTCAAATTGACCTGAAACCCTCGGAGAACCGGGAGATCATTAAGCCTGGCAACATTCAAATGACTTGCAACGTTTCTGTTTCTTGGCAAAACGCAACGAGAGCTAAGCACAGATTAACGCATGATCTGACTCGAGACAAGTATGAACGGCAATACTGCTCACTCTCACTTGCCACGAGCAGCACGAGTAGCAATATGGTCAATTTGTGTGAACGAGGCCGCCGATGAAGATTTCAAGATGGAGTAGTGACACTCCGAATGGCGGGAGTTGGTGCTGGCAAGGTAGAATCTGTACTTTGAGCACAAACTATGCAATCTTTCGCCGTTGTCATTACGTTGACAATCGAGACCAAACTATCCACCCACGAAATGCTCGTTTGAGGATAGAGGGCCTACATGGGCGTTCATGTCTCCAGCTAAGACAACGATGTCGCTCCTAGATGAAAGTCTAACAAGTTCTTTTAATTTGCCATAAAACTCATCCTTGGCAATTTCAGGGCTACAATTAGGCGGTGGATCAACAGCAACCACAAACAGGTTGCGGGATTGATTGCGACATTGGCCTTTCTTGCACGAACCTTGTAGTATTACTGCACAAATGCGGCTGTCGACTGGGATCCAGTCTAACAGTGTGACCTCAGTTCTTTCACTCAAAACGATTCCGACACCAGTTCGACCAGATATCATGGCGTTTTCAACAGTGGACAGGCGTAGATAGCATAAATTGTGGTTATTAATAATTTTGCATGCAGTGTGAGATCATTGTAAACATTGTCAGCAGAGAGCGTGAGAGCACGAGATGTGTCATTTTTACCGGTATTCTCATAGTTGCTTATGGACGTGACCTATCCGGTTGCCTAGGCCGAAGTAGGGGGTTGGCTTAGTGGACCCCACCCGAAGCTTTTGGCTAAAAAGCCTGAACCACAAAGCAGTGGGTTGAGACTGAGTTTGTCTGACGTATATCCATCGACCTTCCTGGTATCAGTAGCTCTGCTGTCCCCAAAAGACCACCCAGTATAGCTCAACGGGACGTGGAGGTACACAAACAATCTAAGCGCGACGGAGTTACTAAACACTACCGTTCCCTCTAGAAATTTGAGCTGAAATACTTTTATATAAAGTTTTACTATCAATGCAACTACTCAAAAAGGTAAAAGAGTCTAGAATCGTAAGATCCCCATTGTTGAGGCGTAGTCTCAGTCGGATCTATATCATGTAACAGAACTTTGCCTCGGAAGTCGGTAAAGTAACTTGAGCGTCCATAAAGGAAACGAATAATAGAACTACGCCATCAACATAGCCTAAATCAAAATGTCGCTTATTGAAGCACGGCCGAATGTCCAGTGACGGGATGTCTGTATAGCATGCATCCATAATAGCGTTAATTACAAAATTGAACAAAAATAGGGCAATTGGACAGCCTTGACATCATCATTATCACCGTAGGGAAGTTGTCTGACTGGCTATTGTACACGTTAACACTCACCACTGATAAAGTCATAGAGTTCTTCTCAAATAACGCGAAATTCCCGGGAACCACCGTATCCGCCCCTCAAACGCCTTTGGTCTCTCGTATCACACGCTTAGGAGAAACGCTTTAGCTACACGCTTCGGCAATCCAGAAGTTCCAAAGGTTGTCATTGCCGGGGGTGTCAGTGGGGATGAGCTCCCACTGTTTATAAAATGCTCCCATATGGCATGCGTCTCAAATAGCCTCTGACAACCAAGTCCAGCTTCTGGCCTGCACGAGTGGCTCCCCGAGCCCGACGGAACTGCTTCTACCAACAGGAGAAGTATGGTATGGTATGAAAGCACAAGCCTGATCCAGGCAAAGTGCCGCAAAGTCAGAGACTACACGTGGGCTAAGATACTGTCAGGTTGCCCAGGCCTAGACAGAAGGGGCGAGGGCGAGTGACTGGCGCCTGAAAACCAGTTTGCTTCGGGCAGATGGAGCTCGTTAGCCTGGGAGCGCATTTCATCTAACGGAAGGAAAACCCTAAATTTAAATCTCCGCTGTCTTGCGAGAGACCCGATCGCGGGAACGGCTTCGGGAGAAAACCCTGAGGAAAAATTCCGGCTGCCTTGCAGGTTGCACTTGGTCGTGCAAAGGCTAGAGAGGCATACTCGAACAATCGTCGAGGCACTTCAAGATAGGCGCAAGAACCCTTAAAATGGTCACCGGCTCTCGCGAAGAGAAAAAACCGCTGCCTTGCGGGAAGAATTTTGAGTCAAAGGCTCCGGGTGGGGTGCCCTAAGCTAACCCCCTACTTCGGAGTTGGCAACCGGGTAGCATGTCGCCTTCAACAAGAACCATGGAACCTACTTCAGTTTCATCATGTACCCTCTTCATGGTATACATGTCGGCACATCGTCTGTAAAGACTTGTGCAATAATATGCACGGATGTGCAATCGTGCAGCATTTCTGTGCTCTACGGCTAACACCGTGCTAAATTGATTGGCCAACGGTAGTGAGCTGCATGCTGAAACAGGCGGGAGTCTCACTACCATTTCTATTTCCCCCTCATATCTGTCTAGGCCTGGGCAACCTGACAGTATCTTAGCCCACGTGCACTCTCTGACTGTGCGGCACTTTGCCTGGATCAGGCTTGTGCTTTCATACCATAATAATAATAATAATTAATATCCAGACCACAAATAACGCAACGTCAAGGTGATGGAGCTATTCTGAGCACCGAACTAAAGACTTGACAATTTACAATACACAGACCTGGAGTCAGATAACACGGCTCGAGCTCACACGAACTGGAAATTCACAGAAAAGGGCGTATGAACCGCTTCGTCGGTCACCGGCAACCGATAGGTGCGAACCTCTCTCGCTCCACTGCCTTGTGTGTAGAGGCTCGGGGTGGGACCCCCTAAACGAAATCTCCCCTACTTCGGTGTAGGCAACCGGGTAGTATCATGCCTACGTTCAACGATGCCGATGACAACGCTTTGTACCCCCTTCTCGCTTTGTACATCTCATTGTTTAATTTGAACGGCACTATATCTGTATCAGATTGTGCAAATATAATATAATAATCACACGAAATCTACAGCTATCTTGAGGCCAATGCACTTCAATGTTTTGTTGTCTTTCTTGGCTTCCAAAAACCTCGGTTGCCAACACCAGACCAAGGATCGCGGATGCCGCCGCGGTGCGTACCGTAACATGGTAGCAAGCACGACTTTCCCAGACATCGCTCTATAGGGGAGTTATGTAAGAACTTTCCAACGAAATAATCCCTTGATAATTCCGAACCACGACTTTCCCAGACATCGCTATATAGGGGAGTTATGTAAGAACTTTCCAACGAAATAATCCCTTGATAATTCCGAACCACGACTTTCCCAGACATCGCTCTACAGGGGAGTTATGTAAGAACTTTCCAACGAAATAATCCCTTGATAATTCCGAACTCAAGTTAATTTTCGTTAACGTTTTCCACCATGATGCCGTGTGCAGTTTTGATTGAAACACTCGTGAGAACTTTGTGTGAACGTCTTCTTCTTCTTGATAGAATCAGATGGAGGAATTTCCGTGTGAGCTTCATCACCGACTTCTCCGAAACGATGGATTCGACAAAACAGGGAGTCTCGGGGAGACAACCTGAAAGGCTTACCACTGTCCACCAAACTGATAGGAATCCAAATACGCCATGAAGTTCACCTCTGATCCCAACGGTACAAAAACAAAATTCTTGAGCGCGGTACGTTCAATTTGGTAGTTTTTTCCACGCTCCGATAAAATATTACGAATTTTCACTATTCCTTGAACTTGCAGTAAAATAGAATCACTATTTTACTATATTCTCCATATTTTTGCTGACTAATTACGCTAGCGATAAAATCAGCTTGTATTTTTGATATGAGTACTAGAAATTCATGCCTCAATGTCAAATGTGGCAAAATAGTAGCAAAAGGAATCGAGTGCACAGCATGCAAGCTTTGGGCTCATCCTAGTTGTTCAGGTATACATAAATCTCACCATGGGATTTATGCGAAGTACCGCTGGTTACAGTGGTACTGTAGCGGCTGTCATCAGGCTGCCACAGACGCCGCTTGTTTAAAGCCAAGGAATAGTCGGACGTTGCCTTACTCGTCAGATTCTATACCTGCCCCAACGTTTGCATCTGTTGTGAGGGCTAGTGTGAGTTCTGATAAAATGGCTGGCACTGACGTAGCGGACAAATCTAGCCAGCTACGACGTCCTATCAAGCAGGCTACCTCTTCTAAGGTGGTCAAATCTAAAAAGCGTGCTACCAAGAACGCCGAAAAAACTGCTTCCACACAGGACGCAGTCATAAATGGCCAGGTATCTCGTTCTCAAATGCGAGCTTCTAATAGCGGGGTGGTTACTGTAGCAGAGATTCCGAAGAGGCGTAGGAAGGCGAATAAAGCTACTACCCAACGGAAGCAACATGAAATTGTTGCCGGATCACCCGCACTGGATCACATTATCCAGGAATTAAATGAATTGCGCAAGAAATTCGATACATTGCGTGGCACCCCTGCTCCAAAACTAGAACACGAAATGTACTGGTTTTTAATCGAGCAGAGCCATTCATTAAGGAATCGAGGTCTAGAAAAGATTTAGATCGCAGATGTATCAGCGATCTTATCCGCATGGTAGGTCTGAGGCCTTCCACTCCTACAATGCGAATTCACCGTCTTGGAAAATGGAAGTTGGATAGTCGCCCTAGGCCAATCCTGGTAGAATTCAAATACCAGGCGGATCGGGACGCTTTACTATCTAAGGCTGACCACATCGCCGAAGCAACTTTAGAAAAACTGCAGGTTAAGCCGGACAACCCTCCCTCCTGGATAAGACAATACTCTTCCGCTTCAAATAGGAGGGATCAGATTGTTAAGACCTCTAATAACGACAAGCGAGGTTGTACAAAGCTAATGGATTCTCTTTCCGAAGTAACGTCCAATCAAGGGCGCCGTTCATCCGAAAAGGATGGGGCTTCATCAGATGAAGAATTCTTGGAAGCGTCCGAGGATGGGGTCTGTGGTCGTATTATTATCCCTGAAATTCCACAGCTCGTGGTTAGCAACCTGCAGTGTACAGCTGGTGTTCAGGCCGCACCAGGTGACTCGGCTATCGCAAGCAGTACGCCAAAAAACGTGCTGACTTCTCGGGTACTCCGCCCGAGAATCACACAAGACTAATTGGGAATAGATTACGTGACACTGCCGCCACAGTGCTACTCGGGAATGCATGTAGCATCCGAAACAAATGGTCTGAACTCTCCATCCTTGCACATGAGTTAAGACCGCATGTAATTGCACTGACAGAAACCTGGCTCTCTGCATCTGATGACATTCCTGATATAGTTGGTAACAGCTATTCCGTGATCAGGTGTGATAGACCGGGTGCAGTACAAGGTGGCGGTGTTGCTATTCTTCTCAGGTCAGGCCTCCGTACCTCAGAGTTAAACGTTAGGCTTGGCACGCACAATGTGCAACTTAGCTCCTGTCTCATTCACTCCTATAAGCAATCTACGGTAATAGCGTGCGTTTATTTGAGTCCCAATTCAGGAGTACAGGATATGTATAACTTGCTTGAGAATTTGAGTTCACTACGTGCGCTTGGGTCTCAGGTTCTTATGGTGGGTGACTTTAATCTACCACACATATCTTGGCCTAACCAGAGCTGCCAAGCTGATAAGATGTCTGAGGACTTCATAGAATGGACCCACAGACATGCTATGAGCCAACATGTAACTGAGCCTACAAGGTTCCGACATGGCTGTGAACCTTCGGTCCTGGATCTTGTTATATCTTCGAATGAGCAAATGGTTCGACAGGTGCAATATCTTTCCCCACTAGGGAAAAGTGATCACATCATGATTAGCTTCCAGCTACTTCTCAGGTATGACAAACCGCCTCCGAAACTAAAGCGCAACTTCAATAGGGTAGACTGGAGTGTTGTCTCAGAAGAAGCAGATCAGATCTTGTCACAATCTTCTGGTGATGATATGGCAGCAAACTGGCAGCTTATTCACCATTGTCTGTCCACACTGCAAGACAGATTTGCTCCGTTGGTGCACGTCAAAAGACGCAATAAGCCACAGTGGTGGACACCATCGATGCGCCGTGGTATTAAAATCCGGGACCGTGCCTGGAAAACTTACAAAGCTTCTCAGACACAATGGGCCTGGACAAGATATAAACTACTTAGAAATAAGGCTGTGGGAAGCCAACGTAAGGCAAAACGTGATTTTGAGGCACGACTGGCATGTAATATAAGACAGTGCCCAAAGCGTTTCTATAGCTATGCACAATCCAAAGGCAAAACTCGCGATTGCATAGGGACTAAATTAGACCGCGCGACTGATGCATAAGTTCGGTCGGACACGGATTCAGACGCACTAGCTAGCGTCAAACTAGATCGCCGTTGGTGGTACACAAATGCGGCTTCAGTGGCAGCCTTGTGACAATCACTGCAATACCACGGAAGCCAGCGGAATTTCGCATAAAGCCCATAGTGGGATTTATGTATAGCTGAGCAGCCAGGGTGAGCCCAACGCTTGCAAGCATTGCACTCAATACCTTTGGCTACTTGTTTGCCACATTTCGCGCTAATACAAACAGTTTTATTCATAGTTGAAAATAGCTAAAACACGGTGATACAAGATTAAAACAGAATACTGAGTTTATTCAATAGTTCAATAGTGTATTACGGTATAAAAAAGCTGAGGGCTTGTACAAACTGCAGGATAGATAGAGCGGTGGGTCGAAAAAGCAAATATAGAAATGTTTGAGTTTCCAAGGCCTTATAGCGGGCCTCATTCGCGTTTAGCCTGCACCATCAATGGATTTTTGTGGCATTTGGACAGGTAGGGCGTCAACCCGGGACACAGCTACCCACCAATCCTCCGGAACAGGGTCAGTTGAAACTGCGTGTATACGGACTTCCGATACTGGGATCGTTGCCACGAGCTAGTGAGTTTTGGAGGTGAAAATGCAATAGGGTTTGTAAAAAAATAGTGTTTACGGGGTACTTGTGTCTTGGGAGTGGGAGATTTCATGGAGGTGAGAATCGAGGAGACCTTTGAATGAACCGAGAGAAGCGACCTCAAAAAGCGTGCCTGGAAGAGTGTTCCACTGACTGCATACTCTCACAGAGAAAAAGCTGTGTCGACATTCAAGCCTGCTCTGTTGATGTAACAGTTTGAGCTCATGTCCTCGGAGGTTAGTGCTTGGAGAGGGAACGAATAGGGCGTTGCATGGATGGGAGGGGTCAGTCAAGATCCGGTGGGTAAGTAACATGTCACCGCGGTGAAGACGGTAGGTAACGGAGAATATATCTAAACTGCGTAACCTTTCCTCGTAAGACATGTTATGCATACCACGGACAAGCTTTGTCGCACGTCTCTGGGCTTTTTCGAGAAGGGACACGTCTTTGCATAGCCAAGGATGCCAAGCCTGTACTGAGTATTCCAAGTGTGGACGGATGTAGACATTCAGCAGTGTCGGGAAGAGAAACCGGTCAAACCTGCCTAGAGCGCGGCGAAGTAAGCCAGTGTTGCGATTGGCTACCGCTGCGGCTCGTTCGCATTGTGTGGTGCAACCGAGATCGTGCTGGATGATGATGCCGAGATCCTTTTCTTGTCGAACACTCTGAAGTACTGTTGAGCCCAAACTGTAAGCGACCGGATCTGAGTGTCGGATGGGGAGAACGCTACACTTGGAGGTGTTAAATGGGAGATGATTCCTCAAAGACCAACTGTGTAAACGATCTAAGTCATCTTGTAGGACGTGTGAATCCCTTGGCGATTTGAGTGAGCGCCAGATTTTGACATCGTCCGCAAATAGGAGGAACGGCGATTCAATGTTTTGGCCAATATCATTGATGAAAATGATGAAGAGTCGGGGACCAAGAACGGAGCCTTGTGGCAGACCGCACTTGATTGGGAAGCGGGCAGAATAGCAGTCACGCACACGAACACAGAGGGAGCGGTCGCGAAGAAAGTACTTCATCCAGGATAATAAGGATGACCCAACGCCGCAGGCAGCGAGTTTAAGTAAAAGAATGTCGTGGTCGACGCGGTCGAATGCCTTGGAGAAATCCAGAAATACTGCATCGACACCAATGCCTTCGTCCACAGATTTCGTCCAGGCATCCCGTGCGAGAAGCAAGTTGGAAGTGCATGAACGGTTGGCGCGAAAGCCGTGTTGTTGTGTGATTAAAAGTCGATTTGTTTCCAGATGTGAAACAAGGTGGTCAGAGATTATGCTCTCCATGACTTTAGAAATGACTGACAACAGCACAATGGGACGATAATTTGCGGGTTCCGACCGGATACCGCCTTTAAAGATAGGCGTGATAACACCTTCTTTCCAAGCTTGGGGGACAGTGGCGGAGTCCATACAACGTTGGAAATACGTGGCAAGTAGAGTAGATATGTGCAATGCGGCCACTTTCAGGATCCTAGGGTGGATGCCGTCGAGTCCTGGTGAAGAGTATTGCCGTAGACATGAAATCTTCTTGTGGACCGCATCAGAGGTAAACATTATTTCCGGCATTTCCTGTACGTCATGTGAGGGAGAAGAAAAATGGGAGTTTGTAAAATAAGTAGGGTTGAAAATTGGGGCGTAGTGTTCAGACAACAGGTTTGCAGCTTCCGAGGCTGTTGAAGTGAGACCGTTTGCGCTGACACGAAAGTAATTAATCAGCAAGAGGTGCAAGAATGAATTGTGTGTTTAAACTTTCGATAATAAGTAAAATAGAGTTTCTATTTTACAGTACAACTGTGATACGGTGAAAATTCGTAAAAGTTTGTAACTGAGCGTGGCAAATGCAACAAAGTTGAACGTACCGCCAAAGTTCAAGTAGATACCGCCAAAGTTCAAGTTGGTCATCAGCGTGGACAATGTGAATGGCGACGGGAGTCGCAGTGTCATCCGCTTTTTTAACTTTAGGCTATGACGACGAGTCAATTAATCTTGTGCCAAAGCGAGGAAATCTTTTAAGGTCGACCCGTTACATCCAAGAAGAATTTGGCGGGTAATGAGAAGGTCAGTTCTTCTTATTCTTTCAGTTCAGTTCAGTTCAGTTGCACAGAACAGTAAGTGGCGAACGAGCCAATCGAGCGTCCAAAATTTCTTTCGGTGGAAAGCTGCAGAGAAGCAACGATGACTGCCAAAGCGTTTATTCTTATTGTGGTTTGGATATACTCGACGATCGCGATGCCAAGGGATTATCCGTGTTGTATTTAGGAAGCACCACGTAATGAATGATGCTGGAAAGATAAGAATACATTTCTCCTCACCAGTACGGTGAGAGGTCAGCAAAAGAAGAGGTGTGTATTAAACAAACAGAACTTTAGCATTTACTTACTTACCAAACAACGATAAAAATGGTTAACAACCTAATCTTGCATAAAAATTATGGGGAGAATTCAGGAAAAAGCTTACCCCAGATGCGGTCCAAACCCTGCTTAAAACTTGCGACAGAACTGCAGGATATAAGTTCTTCTGGAAGCCGGTTCCAGAAATTTACCACCCTGAGGCTGAAAAAGTTTTTCCTGGAGTCTAGTCTACATCGCTCCTTAGCAAGTTTGAGTGAATGGCCCCGGGTGCCCAGCTCAGGACTTAAGGCAAAGAAGTCGGTCATGCTAACGCCACTTAACCCCTTCAAGATCTTAAAGGTTTCAATTAAGTCACCTCTCAAACGACGGCGCGTAAGTGAAAAAAGATCTAGGGACTTTAGGCGTGCAGCGTAAGGTTTCCCTCGCTGACCCTCAATCATGCGAGTTGCGAGACGCTGTACGCTTTCGAGTTGAACGATATCCTTCTTGTAGTAAGGGCACCACGCCTGGACACAATATTCTAAATGCGGCCTAACTAATGCCTTGTAAAGGGGCAGGAATACCTCGGGTCTTCTGCTGGATAACACGGATCTCAGCCGAAAGAGAACTTTGCGAGCACGTTGAGCTGCAGCGGCGCATTGGTCCTCCCATTTGAAGTCCGTCCTAACTAGTACTCCTAAATCCTTAACACGCTGTTTGGCACTTACAGTGAGAGAATTGCCCGACACCTGAACTGAAGTCTTATCAACCAGTGCTGACAAGAGTTGGCTCTTATTAAGGTTAAGTGGGAGGTCCCACTGGTGTGACCAGTTTATGACCCGTTCATATCGTGCATCAAGGTATCTTCGTCCGTTGATCCGATGAATTTCACATCATCCGCAAAAATGAAGTATGGGCACTTCAATGCAGAGGGCAAGTCATCGATGAAAATCAGGAATAGAAGAGGACCAAGTACCGAACCTTGGGGTACACCACTGATCACGTCGGTTTCATTCGACAGCGTAGATCCTACCCTAACTCGGAATGTCCTATCAGTTAGGAAGTCCTTTATCCAAGCAAGAAGACTACCCTGAATTCCTTTTGCTGCTAGCTTAATCTCTAGAAGGCGGTGGTTTACGGAATCAAAAGCCTTGATGAAGTCTAGGTAGAGGGCTTCGACAGGCTTCCCTTCATCCATCCTTTTAGTGACAGTATTGAGAAAACTGAGAAGATTTGTCAGGCAGGATCTACCCTCAAGAAATCCATGCTGAGTTACACTCAGTAGAGAATGCCACACGGTTGCTGAAAAAGTGCTCACGTGCCAGCAACCTGGGCCTACGCATAAGAAATTTCATGCAATTACCCCTTGTAGCTGCTTTAGGTGCAAGTTCACCTCGCAGCCGCCGTCTCCTTAGTGAGAACAAACCGAGGTCCTTGAGTCTAGCCTCATAAGTTTTACCTGCCTGACCATCAATCATCGTAGTCGCAAGGCGCTGGACCATTTCGAGACATGCTATATCATTTTTTAAGTACGGTGCCCAGGATTGAGCGCAGTACTCCAACGACTTCTTTGTATAAGGGAATGAAGATTGAAGGTTTTCGGCAAGATAACGCTGAGCGAAGTCTGAATAATTCTCTGCGAGCCTAGTTTGCCGCTTCAGCACGTTGAATAGCCCATTTAAAATCGCCTGTTATAGTAATGCCAAGATCCTTTACTTTCTGAGCAGCCGCTATTCTGATAGTTCCTTCATCAACTTCTAGTTGGGTTGTCGTTACATCAGTCGTCAGAAGACAGCTCTTCCCCAGGTGTAGTGACAAGTCCCAGGTCTTTGTCCACTCGATTACTTTTTCTAAATCAAAGATAAGCGTATCCTTACAGTCGGTTCCTAGGATCTTAACATCATCAGCAAACAGGAAGCAGCGTGAACTCAAGCACGCTGCCGGGTCGTTTACAAAAATAAGAAAACGTAATGGACCAAGCACCTAGCCTTGAGGTACTCCACTGAGAATCTGTGATTCCTGTTAGCACTCCCCTGCAATTCTAACATAGTTAGTGCGATTAGTTAAGAAGCTGTCTAACCATCGATGTAGGTCACCTGTGACGCCACACATACTTAGTTTGTGCAGAAGGTACCTATGGTTCACCGAGTCAAATGCCTTTTGAAAATCAAGATAGCAGACTTCGACTACTCTCCCTTCATCGAGGCGTAATGTCACTTCGTCCAGAAAGCTTAGAAAGATTGGTTAGGCAGGACCTTCCTTTCCAGAATCCGTGCTGGGCATCGGATAGTAGGGAATTGGCTACCAAATGTTTACATACCTGATGCCGAATGATTTTTTCCAAGCACTTGCAAAGAATGCTTGTCAGGCTTACTGGCCTGTAGTTGCGTACATCCGAAATGGGACCCTTTTTGTATATGGCTATTACCGCCGCTCGTTTCCAATCATCCGGTAGTATACCCTGGAGTAAGGTAGCTTCGAAAAGATTTCTGATTGCAAGGCTAACTATATTCGCGAGCGGTTGAAGAATAGCCGGATGTATACCGTCGGGGCCAGCTGAATTAGTTTTATCCAGCTGCGACAGAACTGTGGTGACCATTTCCTGATTAACCTCCACCGAGCTAAAGGGAGGTGCTCTGCACTCGTGAGTTTCTAAACAGTTACCTGAATCGCGCCGATAAACACTGCAGAAGAATGAATGCAACGCATCGGCTTTTTCCGGTGCAGTCAAAGCCGTATTGCCATCGTCCAGCACTAACGTACCTATTTCTTCTCTTAATGATCGCTTGGACTGAACATAGCCATAAAAAGTTTCAAGTTAATCTTTGCTTTTTTGGCAAGTCGGGATTCGAAGTCCCTTTTAGCTTTCCTTTGCAGCGCAACAGCTGAATTTCTGATCAGTATGTACTGCAGTCTAGATCTGTGAGTTCCACAGAATTTGTAAGCCCTCCAGCTACGTTCACGACATCTAATTGCCTTGCGAATAGACGCGCTCCACCAGGGTGGTTTTCCTCGCCTTCTCACTGGTTGTAGAAGAGCAAAATTATCCTGTGGTTGTGAAAGGTGCCCTTTTATAATATTCCACCTGATTTCTACACTAGGTTCTAATTCGTCTGGTTCCCAACTTAGATTCATTGCTTGAGTTCGTAGTTGGACGATGGCCATTCGACCAAAGTTGCGGGACATGTTTACTTGGGGACTAGGATGCACTAAAGTCCAGTCAAGAAAAATTACAGCGTGGTCGCTCTTGCCTAGTGGCAAAAGGTATTTGATTCCATGAATATATCTTTCATGAGACGATAGAACCAAATCTAAAGTTGACGGAGTATGTCCTGTCCTAAACCTTGTATGTTCCCTGACATGTTGATAAAAGGCCCTAACATGAAACCAGTCTAAATATTGCGACTCAACTGACTCTGGTGAAAAAATTTCAGTACGCCAATCAATGCCCGGGAGATTGAAGTCTCCGACAATTAGTAATGATTTGCATTGCCCTTTCAGTACTTCCAATGTGTACATCAGTAATTGTTCGTCTAATGATGAAGCAGTCGGGCTTCTATAAGCACATGCAAGCGCCAGTCTTCTCCTAGCGACAGTAAGAAATACCGATGTTAGTTGGATTGAGTGAGAAGCGATCTTTATCGATGTCTCACTGTGGGGGAGATCTTCGTGTATCATAATTGCCACTCCCTCTCCCGTAGCACCAGTATCCCTATCCTGACGATAGATGGCATACTTAGTTGATACAAATGACGGAACATGATCATTTGGTTTCAACCATGATTCGAAGATGGCAATTATGTCGACCTGGTTTTCCAGTGCAGCAAGCTGCAGCTCACCCCATTTATTACGTATACTGCAAGCATTTGTGTACAGTACACGGGTATTTCTATTCTGCGCACATTTTAAACTAACTTTACTCGGGGTGGGAGCACCCCGTTTTTTGAAACCGGAGAAGTTGATAAGTGGCTAGACTGCCCTTGCGAACGAGCTTGCACCGGCCTAATGGCAGTTGTACATAGATTCTCCTCGTTCAGAAGCTTACTGAAAAGCGAGTTTTTCATGCGCTCGTATTCTACTGGCGGCCCATTTTGGAGTACATCTTCAATGACAACTACCGCAGATGACTTAAACATTTTATGGTGGCTAAGGTTGATCCCTTTTATGGGAGTTTTCAAGCCAGTCATGGGCGTTTTTGAACGCTTTCCATGAAAATGTGGTTGAGGCCCCTTATCCTGGACAACTTTGAATCGCCCATTTGTGTAGCGCTCAAGGTAAGCACTTTTTAAAAGAAGCGTATCCCTGTCCTGCTGGTTCATAAATTCTATCAAGATCGGACGAGCGCTACTTACCGTTGGGTTCCACCGGCCTACACGATGGACCCTTTTTACCTGGCAGTTAATTAGCCCTGCCATGCGCAAAATGTCTTGAACCCTGGAACGGTCCATTTGGCGCCGGGATTTGGTTTCGCGAATCAGCGGCTCTTCCTTATTTAAGATGAGGAGAGTACGAGATGGCCTCGTTTCCGCCATTTTATGGGGTGCAGCAAGCTTACTAACTTGCTCATCTAAGGCATTTATTTGCCTTTCTAAAACAACGTAGTTAGCTTGCAGTGTTATTACCGGACATTTACCGCTATCGACGGTTTTCTTTTTAGGGTACTTTCCCCCTGTGTTGCTTTTTGATTCTTACCGATGGTACTGCGGACAGGGTCGGGTTTTGTTGGCGGGGTTGTTCTTTTTCTTACGAGCTCGGCGTAGGACAACGGAGAACTCTTACTATTTGCTACAACATTGTTTAAACTACTAGCAGAGGTCCTCAGGAATACCTCCCTTGCGTTTCTCTTACACTCCCAGTATACCCATTCCATGAAACTATTTTTACAATAAGTTTCATAATGCTTGGCAAGAATGCCAGAGCATTTTGGATGCGCCCATCTCTGGCACACATCACAAGCTATGCGTTTCACAACCTTCTTACCACATTCAATTGAAATACAGGGATATGAAACTTTAGGCATAGTTCGATTTTTTAAAAATTTGAATAACAATAAATATATATAAATTTTCAAAAACGTAATAGAATGTGTTGATTCTAGTTACGGTGTGTATATAATGCGATAAATTGATTAACAATTTACAGCAAAACCGGAGAACAGCTATTTGGAAATAGATTATGTGGAACAGCGTGGGAAATAAAACCAAGTTGAACGTACTGCTTAAAACTAGACATGGTACTGCAGGATATATGCTCTTCTGGAAAATTTTTCCAGGAGTTAGCAACCCTAAGGCTAAAAAAGTGTTTCCTGGAGTCTAGCCGACATCGTTTCTTAGCAAGTTTAAGTGAGTGGCCCCGGGTGCCCAGCTCGGGGCTTAAGGTAAAGAAGTCGTTCAATTGCACGCCACTCAAACCCTTCAATATCCTTAAGGTTTCTACTTAGTCACCTCTAAAACGACGGCGCCTAAGGGAGAAAAGATCGAGAGACATTAGGCGCACAGCGTACGGTTTCCCTCGCTGACCTCCAATCATGCGAGTTGCGAGGCGCTGTACGCTTTCAAGTTGAAGGATGTCCTTTTTGTAGTGAGGACACCACGCCTGAACACAGTATTCAAGATGCGGCCGAACTAATGCCTTGTACAGTGGCAGGAAAACATCACGTCTTCTGCTCAATAGCACTGATTTCAGCCGAAAACGTACCTTGCGTGCACGCTGAGCCCCAGCGTCTACGTCTGTGCTCGAGTTGATACACACGCAACTTCGCAAAATGTAGACATTCCACCATTTTTGTTGTTCTCCGCTAAACCTCCTTGAAGATAGCTGTCTCTCCTTTTGATAATGGATAGCATGCTAACAGACATTATTCATAAATAGGTCTGATATACGAGCCACAGATTATCTTGAATATATTAGGAGTTATCACTGAATAAGATAGCCGAACTGCACATAATGTCCGATTAGCAGAGAGTGCTTTTCGGGAGGATTCCGACACAAGTACCCCAGATCTCTCTCACATTGTACAGACTTGATAAGAGAGTATGTATGTATGATCCAGGCAAAGAGCCGCACAGTCAGAGACTGCACGTTGGCTAAGATACCGACAGATTGCCCGGGCCTAGACAGATGATTAGGAAATAAAAATGGTGGTGAGACTCCAGCGTGTTTCAGCATGAAGCTCACTACCGTTGGCCAATCAATTTAGCACAATGTTAGCCGCACAGCACAGAAATGCTGCACGATTGGACATCCATCAAGAGAGTATGTCATCGTCACCGATCCAGGTTCTACGTACACAGCTACACACCGCTGGATTTATTGGGAGTTTCCAGCCGACTGACCAGACTTGTAACTGATTTAATTTCCTTTGCAAGACCACTCCGTCCGCATTTGTACCGACCGCGCCTCACATATTTAGGTCGTCAGAATAAAACAAGCAGTTTCCATTCAATAAAACAGGCAAATCATTGACAAACACTTTGAACGGAAATCGTCCAAGAACTGAACCCTGTGGAACACGAGATGTGGCCAGGGTAGCTTTAGACAGCATTCAATTTATCTCTATTCGGCTGAATCTTCCGCTGACGAAATCATTGATCCACTTGAGTACAAATCCAGCGATACCGACGGCCTCAAGCTTGGGTATGTATGAAAGCACAAGCCTGATCCAGGCAAAGTTCCGCACAGTCAGAGACTGCACGTGGGCTAAGATTTTGTCAGGTTGCCCAGGCCTAGACAGATATGAGGGGAAATAGAAATGGTGGTGAGACTCCCGCGTGTTTCAGCATGCAGCTCACTACCGTTGGCCAATCAATTTAGCACGGTGTTAGCCGTAGAGCACAGAAATGCTGCACGATTGCACATCCGTGGTATAAGATCAAATGCTTTGCTGAAATCAATTAATTTAACATCTATTGGAGTCTCAGCACTCAATGCGGCGGCCCGAACTTCCCGCGCCGCGAAGAGGTTCCTCACACATCAACGAACTTTAGTGAATTCACCTTTGAATATTGGCGTTATTATTCCTTCCCTTCAGTCGCCTGTCACTTCGGCAGTATCATATAAATAGAAGGCAAGGGGTTCACAAATGTAACAGAAGATATATCGAAAGGAAGAGGGGGCGAGGGAAAAATTGTTAACGCCTGTGACGAATTTCGGAAGATTGGCATGGAATGCGCTCTCAAGACATTTGCTGCATCTTTCACAGTCGTTGTCAGACCATTAATTGTTAGTAATTGAGGAATACCAGCGTGAACCTGTTGCTTCTCTCTGAGATACAAGGGCTCTTGGCCCCGCATACTGAAAGTAACTTTTCAATCAGAATCCATGGTGAATGATGCGTCACAATGTTGACACCAATACAAAAGTTTTGCACGTTCCGAGATTCGCCGTTCCGAGCCCTTCTGAAGCGAATCGACAAGTTTCAGTGTGCTTCTGCCGATGGAAGTGTTAGTGCATCAAAAACTTATCGCAGCCGGTATTTTCAGGATCGGCATAATGAAAGTACAAAAGAACTCTGCAGACTCCGCCCTATCGCGCGAAATCCTGAAGTGATTTTATGCGAACGCCCAAAGCCTGCTCAGTAAACTTCTTGAACTTCGTGTTCGACAAGCTTCTCAACACTTCGACGTGATAGCTGTGACTGAGACATGGTTATCATCTTCCGTTACAGACACTGAAATTTCACTTCCTAGTATGATTGTCTTTCGGAAAGATCGTCCAACCAAGGGTGGTGTTATCTTGTATTATAACGCCAAACTCCACTGTGAACCACTATCTCACATTCGTCTGCAAACCATAGGTTCCAAGGTGTGCCGCTTGAAGCTCAGAAACAGTGTCTCTGCTCTACTAGCTGTGATCTACCGCCCACAAAAATGCTCAAGCTGTTGCTGATTTCAACATATGATGAAAATGGCCCCATACTCAGGAAATCAGGATCATCACAGTAGATTAGACTGCAGCAGACACTCCTTTGGCATCTGGATTCCTCGTTCTTGGAACGCACTACCATTTTCGGTTATTTCTGCCCCATTTCAAAGACCGCATTGAGCTCCATTTTATCACACGATACGCTATTCTTGATTAAGCTTTTATCATGATTATAATTTTTCCTTTATTTGTATGCTTGTTTCCATGCTATCTATAACATTCATATTCTTGTTTTTTATTCCAGCTACTATACTGTTGTTCTAGAAGATTAAAGCCTATTCTACGGCCTTTGTCTCCTAATATCTCTAAACGTTTGAAATCCTACATTACTGTTATATATTACATGAGTAGAACCCAAGTATTAATTAACAAAATGTTTAACACTGAAAACCCTCATGCTATTAGTCACAAGTGACTTACTAAACTTAACACTACGCGTAGCAAGAACAAAGGCAGGTCGTTTAGACAAAGAGCGTTACCGTCTCTGACCATGAAGCCATTATGCTGCCGCTCGTGTGTATTTATACACTGAATCATTATGGCCGACGAAATGGACCAATCAGAATCGAGAATCATAAATTACAATGAGGTATAAGTTATAATGAGTTTTTGAGGAAAATAATAATAGTTCCTCAACACCTTCCCTTTTGAGATTCTTAATACCGGGACTAGCGTGGATTGACCTGCAATGGTTTCACGTGTTTTCTTTGTCTGGTTGTCCAGCGACGTGGTTGCAGACTTCGGTCAGTCGGTATTTCAGTCGTGATACATTCACTTGGTGTTGGAAGGTTGAATGTTTCATGCAGTATGTCCTGTGGTATCCGGATCTGGACGAGCGTGACGGAGGTTGCGGATCTCAGGCGTAACTGATTTTTGTGTCGTGTCACGACACCCTTTCCAACTTTGACATCGAACAATACACTGCCTCTGCGACGGATGATGTTACCATCGATCCATGGTGGACTTGATGTTATGTAGTCTCGTACGTGGACGGCAGTTCCTGGTTCGAAACACGACTGTTGATTCTAATAGAGCGGCGGTTTGTTTGACTTGGGCAGCATAGCATTGTTTCAAGTGCGTAGCTTCCAGCCCATGAGTGCTCCGGTGGGGGTTTTGTGGCTAGGCAACGTATCGTTCGGCGTAGTTCTGTAAACCAGCAGAAAACGTTGAAGACTATCGGCGGATGTCCCCTCCCCACGTGATTTCAGAAGAGCACATTTGAATGTGTCGACGAATCGTTCGGCCTGGCTATTTGACTTAGGATGGTAAGGCGGCGACCGTAGATGTGTCACATTGTTCTGGCGGCAAAATTCGGCGAAAACGTCCGAGGTGAATTGCGAGCCATTATCGGACACGTGAGTTTCTGGTAATCCATGCTGACTAAACAAACGACGCATGGCGCTGATCGTGTTGCTGGATGTAGCATATGACATCTCGATGATTTCGGGCCATTTCGAGTAAGAATCGACCACGACGAGGTATTTGACCCCGTTTATTGGACCTGCGAAATCGACATGAATTCGTTGCCACGGTTTTTCTGACGTAGGCCATGGTGCAATTGGTACACGGTTTGGCATCTTGGCTGCCTGCTGACATTGACGGCATGACTTGACGAATAGATCAATATCTGCGTCCATACCAGGCCAATAAGCGAAACTTCGAGCGATCGCCTTCATGCGTTGAATGCCTGGGTACCCATTGTGGAATTGTCGAAGGACACGATCGCGTAGATACTTTGGACCAACAACGCAATCACTGAACATTAGGCACTCGTCAATAATTGAAAGCGACTCACGTCTTTGGTAGAATTGCAATAGTTCCCCAGCAGGCGTAACTTTCGGCCAAACACAGTGAGTATGGTTGATTGCTTGCAACAAAGTTTCGTCTGATTGCGTACATTATTTAATGTCCTTAGCTTTGACAGGCAATCCCCGCACTGCGTCATCAAATTGTCGCTGCATAGCTTGCTCGATGGAGACGCATGCAATGACTGTATCCTCGTCTGCTTGATCTCGAACCGGGATTAGGCGGGACAGCGCGTCCGCTTGACCAAAATCTTCGGAATGGCGATATTGTATATCGAAATTGTATCCCAATAGTATGAGAGACCATCGTTGTAACCGGTTTGCAGCATGTGCTGGTATACTTTTTTCGAGCCGAATATCGAAATCAAAGGCTTGTGGTCGGTTAGCAACGTAAAACGATGATTATAGATCAACTTGTGTAATCGTTTGACCGCGAAGATGAGAGCTAATGCTTCTTTTTCGATTTGACCATAGTTGCGTTCAACTGGATTCAATGATCGTGAAGCATGCATAATCACTTTCTCGTTTCCATCCGGAAACTTGTGAAAAATTACAACACCAACACCATATCCAGATGCATTGGCTGCCACGACGATCGGCAGTTTTAAATCGTAATTCGTCAGTAACATGTTAGATGTTAACAATGATTTTAGCTTCATAAAAGCTGTTTCGCATTCTCTTGACCAATTCCATGGGACATCTTTTTGAAGAAGTCGATTGAGCGGTGGACGCACAGTATGGAGTGATGGCAGGAATGCACTGTAATAACTGATCAAACCAAGGAATGATCGCAGTGATGTAACATCTTTCGAGGCCGGCATCTGCTAGATTGATTGTATGTTGCCAGGGTCAGGGTGGCGTCCACTCTGATAGAAAATGAAACCAAGGTATTTTATTGATTTCATATAGAACTGGCATTTCTCTAGACGAAGGCGTAAACCACTTTCAGCGATCCGTTTCAACGTCTGGTTGATGCGGCCATCGAATTCGTCTTCGGAGGAACCGACAATGAGTAGATCGTCTAGGTATGCGGCCACACCTTGGATGCCAGACATAATGGTGTCCATCAGTTGTTGGAAAACAATTGGAGCAGTCTTCACACCAGAAGAAAGACGCTGATACTGGAACAATCCTTGTGGGTATTGATCGTTAGCGGTTCTCGTGAATCAGGTGCCACATCGATCTGCAGATAGGCGTCAGCTAGGTCGAGCTTCGCGAAGTACTTACCACCATTGAGCATTGTGAAAAAATCATCCGCGACCGGTAATGGATAGTGGTGATTTTCTAAAGCGGCATTCAAACCAGTTGAAAAATCGGCGCAGATTCGGATGGATCCATTCGGCTTTTTCACGACAACGATGGGTGCTGCCCAGGCAGAGTACGTTACTGGAACCAGAACAACTTGATCCTGTAGCCTTTGAAGTTCAGCTTCGACTTGTGGTAGGGATGCGTACGGCAAAGGTCGTTTCGGGCGGAATACAGGCTTTGCGTCATTTTGAGATGGAGATTAGCTTGCGTCATGTTACATGTTCCAAGTTCGTTTGTATACACGGTTGCATGTTCAAGCATTATCACGTCTCGCTTTTTCTGCAGTGTTTCGGTTGCTTGTACTTGATTGCAGATTGCACTGATCGGAAAGCGAGCCAAATCGAGAAGATCTCACCAATCGAGGCCAAACAGGTTGAGTTGTGAATTAGACACGTAACACGTGCCTACGACCGTTGAGCTTCCGAATGAGATTTGGCATTGTAGCTGTCCAGTCAGCTGTACGGAACCTCTACAGGCACTGGTGGCAGTCTGTGTCGTAGGTTTGAGTTGTGGGGAACCAAGTTTCCGCCAGAGTTTTCAGGAAATGATCGTAATGTCCGATGCAGTGTCCAACTGCAATCGAACAGATTGATCGTTGATCTGAACCATTGCGAATTTTCTCCGATCGGCTGCGTTGACCTGGAATGTAGAAGAAAGACTGAGAGACTTTTTCGAAGGCTTGTGTGCAGACCTCGAGCGATCAATACTCTGTTGACAGAAACCATCCTTGTGACCAAAGATGTTACATCGTTGACATCGGTGTTGCTTGAACGGGCAGAATTTGACGGAATGCCATGCGCCGCATAGTCAACACGCGAAAGGAGGCTTC
Organism: Atriophallophorus winterbourni; assembly: GCA_013407085.1. Lineage (NCBI taxonomy): Eukaryota > Metazoa > Platyhelminthes > Trematoda > Plagiorchiida > Microphallidae > Atriophallophorus > Atriophallophorus winterbourni. The sequence continues at coordinate 45,375 of JACCGJ010000230.1, read as the reverse complement.
TTGGATCCTGGCAAAATGAAGTTGGTTTCTGGGAACCAGGTTGATTCGGGCCAAGAATGCGTATCTTCTTATGGATTAAATGTACTGCATGTTTGTCATGATCCCCAGGGTGGACCATAGAGGAATCCCGTTGGAGATTAACTGCAGCTTTGCCATGGCCCCCATATTGGACCATAGCCGAATCCCGTTGGAGATTTACCAATCGAAGATATTCGTCACCAATGGCTTGGAGCGTGAGTTAAGGGCCCTGTTCCAATCGATTAAGGAGCCGGGTCATGATATCTGTGAAACTGGAATACTGGAGACTGCATATAAATATGAGCGATTTAAATTGATCATCCGTTAGTGAACGAAGCTTAAACCGCTCACACTCTCTGTTAACAATGCCCATGTGTGTTGAGAAATCGTCGGATACCTGCATAACCAGTTTTAGGCAACGATAACGTGTGTTAAAGTGTGATGACCTGACTCCAAATAGTTGTTTCAGTGTTTCGACCGTCTGTATGAATGAACGGTCGCGTGGGTTTCGTGGCAAGATAAAGTTACAATATTTATCGAGTTCACTGGGGACAAGTTTGCGAAGTAGGAGTCTAACTTTCCATGCATCGTCCTGTGCGGCAAAATCTACGCGGAATACATCATCATACCTACGGAACCACGTCTCGAACGTGACATTAGCGCTAGAGTACCTGGAATTTTACTTTGAATTATTAATTCCATCAACTTTATTTGCTGTTCGAGAAAAATTTCTAATTTACTCTGATCCATTTAAAAAAAAAATTCAAATCCCCGTCGCCAATAATGTTATATATTACCCGAGTAGAACCCGAGTATTAATTACCCAAAATGTTTAACACTGAAAATCTTTAGTCACAAGTGACTAAATAAACCCAACACTACGCGTAGCAAGTGTAGTAGATTACTACAATAATGTCCCCAAGAACGTTGGAGAAAAGGCAGTTTGACTGGAAGATATATAGCGGTAGCTAAAACGTGTACGTTCACGATGCACGCACGAACGAAACGGAAGTTAATTTATCAAAATCAAATGTTATGTAGAGTCAATCAATGTTGTTACACAGCCCCCTTCCAAGAAGTCTGATCAGAGGAGACTTCTGATCAGGAATTGACAATCACGTCGGGCTCACCAATTTGTAGTAGACCAGATTATTACAATAATGTCCCCAAGAACGTTGGAGAAAAGGCAGGTTGACTGGAAGATAAATAGCGGTAGCCAAAAGGTGTACAGTGCGTTCACGATGCACGCACGAACGAAACGGAAGTTAATTTATCAAGGTCAAATGTTATGTAGAGTCAAAAAGGTTGTTACACAAGAACAAAGGCAGGTCGTTTAGACAAAAAGCGTTAACGTCTCTGAGCACGAAGCAATTATGCTGCCGCTCGTGTGTATTTATACACTGAATCATTATGGCCGACAAAATGGACCAATCAGAGTCGAGAATCATGAATTATAATGAGGTATAAGTTATAATGAGTTTTTGAGGAAAATAATAATAGTTGCCTTCTAAAGCGAATCGACAAGCTTCAGTGTGCTTCTGCTGATAAAAGTGTTAGTGCATCAAAAACTTATCGCAGCCGGTATTTTCAGGATCGGCATAATGAAAGTACAAAAGAACTCTGCAGACTCCGCCCTATCGCGCGAAATCCTGAAGTGGTTCTATGCGAACGCCCAAGGCTTGCTCAGTAAACTTTCTGAACTTCGTGTTCGACAAGCTGCTCAAAACTTCGACGTGATAGCTGTGACTGAGACATGGTTATCATCTTCCGTTGCAGACACTGAAATTTCACTTCCTAGTATGGTGCGTGTGTGGTGTATAAAATCACTAGCCTAGTTGAGGTATAGTGAAACACAGTCATAGACTGCATGTGGGCTAATTTGCTTTCAGGTTGTCCAGGCCTAGACAGATAAGATAAAAATGAAAAAAAATACGTTTTTTTGTTGTTTTTTTTCAAAGTTTTTTATTAGACAATATGCACAAATATGATAGACCATTTAACGTCTAATTCCCTTTTAAAGCTCAACACATTTAGGAGGCTTACTATACAATCTGGGAGCTTGTTCCAGAAGTTGTCCACACATTTGCTGAAAAAGTGCTCACGTGCCAGCAACCTGGGCCTACTCTTAAGACGTTTCATGGAATTACCCCTTGTAGCTGCTTTAGGGGCAAGAAGAAGGATTTCAGTAATATTATCACCCGTAAAACCCTTTAGAATCTTGGAAGCTTCTATTAGGTCACTTCGCAGCCGCCGTCTCTTCAGTGAGAACAAACCGAGGTTCTTGAGTCTAGCCTCATAAGTTTTACCTGCATAACCATCAATCATCGTAGTCGCAAGACGCTGGACCATTTCGATACATGCTATATCATTTTTTAAGTACGATGCCCAGGATTGAGCGCAGTACTTTAAGTGAGGCCGCCCGACTACTTTGTATAAGCGAATGAAGATTGAAGGTTTTCGGCAAGATAACGCTGAGCGAAGTCTGAATAATTCTCTGCGAGCCTAGTTTGCCGCTTCAGCACGTTGAATAGCCCATTTAAAATCGCCTGTTATAGTAATGCCAAGATCCTTTACTTTCTGAGCAGCCGCTATTCTGATAGTTCCTTCATCAACTTCTAGTTGGGTTGTCGTTACATCAGTCGTCAGAAGACAGCTCTTCCCCAGGTGTAGTGACAAGTCCCAGGTCCTTGTCCACTCGATTACTTTTTCTAAATCAAAGATAAGCGTATCTCTACAGTCGGTTCCTAGGATCTTAACATCATCAGCAAACAGGAAGCAGCGTGAACTCAAGCACGCTGCCGGGTCGTTTACAAAAATAGGAAAAAGTAATGGACCAAGCACCGAGCCTTGAGGCAATCCAATGAGAATCAGTGATTTCTGCGAGCACTCCCCTGCAATTCTAACATAGTTAGTGTGATTAGTTAAGAAGCTGTCTAACCATCGATGTAGGTCACCTGTGACGCCACACATACTTAGTTTGTGCAGAAGGTACCTATGGTTCACCGAGTCAAATGCCTTTTGAAAATCAAGATAGCAGACTTCGACTACTATCCCTTCATCGAGGCGTAATGTCACTTCGTCCAGAAAGTTTAGAAAATTGGTTAGGCAGGACCTTCCTTTCCAGAATCCGTGCTGGGCATCGAATAGTAAGGAATTGGCTACCAAATGTTTCCATACCTGGTGCCTAATGATTTTTTCCAAGCACTTGCAAAGAATGCTTGTCAGGCTTACTGGCCTGTAGTTGCGTACATCCGAAATGGGACCCTCTTTGTATATGGCTATTACCGCCGCTCGTTTCCAATCATCCGGTAGTATACCCTGGAGTAAAGTAGCTTCGAAAAGATTTCTGATTGCAAGGCTAACTATATTCGCGAGCGGTTGAAGAATAGCTGGATGTATACCGTCGGGGCCAGCTGAATTAGTTTTATCCAGCTGCGACAGAACTGTGGTGACCATTTTCTGATTAACCTCCACCGAGCTAAAAAGAGATGCTCTGCACTCGTGAGTTTCTAAACAGTTACCTGAATCGCGTCTATAAACACTGCAGAAGAATGAATGCAACGCATCGGCTTTTTCCGGTGCAGTCAAAGCCGTACTGCCATCGTCCAGCACTAACGTACCTATTTCTTCTCTTAATGATCGCTTGGACTGAACATAGCCATAAAAGGTTTCAAGTTAATCTTTGCTTTTTTGGCAAGTCGGGATTCGAAGTCCCTTTTAGCTTTCCTTTGCAGCGCAACAGCTGAATTTCTGATCAGTATGTACTGCAGTCTAGATCTGTGAGTTCCACAGAATTTGTAAGCCCTCCAGCTACGTTCACGACATCTAATTGCCTTGCGAATAGACGCGCTCCACCAGGGTGGTTTTCCTCGCCTTCTCACTGGTTGTAGAAGAGCAAAATTATCCTGTGGCTGTGAAAGGTGCCCTTTTATAATATTCCACCTGATTTCTACACGAGATTCTAATTCGTCTGGTTCCAAACTCAGATTCATTGCTTTAGTTTGTAGTTAGGCGGTGTCAATTCGACCAAAGTTGCGAGACATTTTCACTTGGGCAGTTCAGTTTATTAGGCACAGGGCAGTATGTGGCTGACAAGACAATCGAGCGTCCAGGATTTCATTCGGTGGAAAGCTGTAGAGAAGCACCCACCACTGCCAAATGGTCAAAACATTTTCTCCGCGTGGAACCTCTGATGGTCGTTGGACTAGGAGAATGTAGTTGGGGGAGCACCGTGCTGTAATCGATGGACTGCCAAAAGGTAATTTTCTTTCTTCTCTGTTTGCAATCTCTGATGATCGCGGTGCCAGGCGTTGTAGTAGTAGGATAGTAGTAGGACAGAAACGCGCAATATTCGATGCTGGAAAAAAGAAAAGGCAGTTTCTCCTCACCAGCACGATGAGAGGTCAGCTGATGCAGAATCAAGAATAAGAAGATGCTCTAAAATTGCTACAGTGAATAGCGAACAAAATGGAGTACAAACTAAGTATGGTCATCATGGAATGTGATCAGAGAATAACTTACCCCAGTCACGGTCTAAACCCTGCTTGAAAGTTGAGACGGAACTACAGGAGATAAGTTCTTCAGGGAGCTTGTTCCAGAAGTTGACCACCCTGAAGCTGAAAACGTTTTTCCTAGAATCTAGTCGACATCGTTCCATAGCAAGCTTGAGAGTGTGTCCGCGAGTGCCCAGCTTAGGACTTAAGGTAAAGATGTCATCTGGATGAACGCCGCTTAAACCCTTTAAGATCTTAAAGGTTTCAATCAAATCACCTCTCAAACGACGACGCCTAATAGATAAAAGACCCAGAGCCCAAATGCGATCAGCATAACTTTTCCCACGCTGACCCTCAATCATGAGTGTTGCTAGTCGCTGGACGCTTTCAAGTCGAATGATATCCTTCTGGTAGTGAGGACACCACGCCTGGACACAATATTCCAAATGTGGCCTGACTAACGCCTTTTAAAGTGGCAGCAACACGTCGGGACTTCTGCTTGGAAGCACCGACTTCAACCGAAAGAGCACATTGCGTGCACGTTGCGCTGCAACAGCGCATTGGTCCTCCTATTTGAAGTCAGCTCTAACTAGGACACCCGAGTCCTTAACCCGCTGTGTGGCATCAACGCTAATAGGAATACCTGACACCTGGACTGTAATCTTGTCGACCAGAGCAGACAAGAGTTGGCACTTATTGAGGTTCAGGGGAGGTCCCACCGTATGGACCAGTCAATGACCCGCTCGAGGTCGTGCATCAGAGTATCTTCATTCGTTGAGCCAATAAACTTCACGTCATCCGCGAAAATGAATCACGGGCACTCCAAGATAGGCGACACGTCATCGATAAAAATCAGAAAGAGCAGCGGACCTAGCACAGATCCCTGAGGCAACCCACTTATCACCTCCGTTTGGATCGACAACGTAGATCCTACTCTAAAGGTCCTACCTGTCAGCAATGATTTTATTTGAGCGAGTAAACTACCCCGTATGCCTTTTGCTGCCAGCTTAGTTTCCAAAAATCTGTGGCTGACGGGATCGAAAGCCTTGCTAAAATCCAGGTAGAGCGCTTCGACCGGATTCCCTTCATCCAACCTTTTCGTAGCAATATTGAGGAATCTCAAGAGCTTAGTCAGACAAGACCTCCCTTTCAGGAATCCCTGTTGAGCTACACTAAGTAGAGAATGCTGGCAGAGATGCTGGCAGATTTTGTCGCGTATAAGTCTTTCCAATACTTTCGAAACGATGCTGGTCAGTAATTGAGTGGATGTCATCCGAACCCTCAGCCTTGTTAGCACGAACATGATTAAGAGCTCCATACACCTCTGCCTCATTAAAGGACAAATCATCTAGTGCAGGCACACTCGATGGAAATTTAAGCAACTCAGACGGTGTGAGTAAAGAATTATCCCTTCACTGAACGCTACTGAAAAACATTGAGAAGGCTGTCGCCTTAGCTAGGTCACTATTAACTACTAGTCCATCCTCCAGTTTTAAGTCACCGATGTTTTCCCTAGTTTTTTCATTGGATTGCGCGTAACTGTAACACCTTTTCGGGCTGGATTTAGCATCCCTGGCTAAGGATAACTCAAACTTCTGTTTTAGCACACGCTGCATTTTGACACTAGCGTTTCGGGCGGTTCTGTAACGGACCCACGAAGCAGAGGTGAGCGATAGCCCATATTGCCTCCATAAGCGATCACGTTTACGAATAGAACGAAGAACGTTGGGAGACCACCAGGGTGGCCGCTGGTGCTTATTTACGCATTGCAGTGGAGCATGCAGGTCTTGTAGCCCGTTAAGAAATTTGCAAATTCTGTCCCAGTTTTCAGTTCCCCTAGAATCACTCGAGAACAGAAGGTAAGATTTTGATGACTGTAAAAGTGTGCCCCGGTCAACACGCCTAAAATTACGTCTAGGGCGCGCAAGAGGTTTGTAAAAACGCAACAGCGCTTCGAAGCCTAACATTACGTGGTCGCTTTTGCCATGAGGAATTAGGAACTTGACATTCTTGACAGCTTCTAGCTGAGACGACAGCACCAAGTCAAAAGTGGATGGAGTGCATCCATCGCGGAACCTAGTGGGTTCGATCACGTGCTGATTTAATCCATGATAGTGGATCCAATCGAAAAAAGATGCGGATTGCTCAGTGGGTACCCCTGAAGAAGCTGACCAGTCTATATATGGGAGATTGAAATCACTTAGAATGAGTACGCTTGGGGCTGATTGAAACAACCTGTCAAGCATCTCAAGCAGTTGACTAATTTCTCGCAGGGTTGCACAGGGCGTGACGTAAACACAAGCAATCGCCAGTGCTGCCTTGTAGCAAGTCAGGACATTAGTAACAACTTTGACATTTTCAATAGTGAGTGATAACCCTGGGCCCGTATTGTGCAGACCATATTCAAGGAAAAAGACCATATTCCATATCTTCTTCCAAACTAGTGCTCGGACTACGGTAGACGCAGCATACAACTATACGCGTGCATCCATACATGAGCAAGGCAGATATTATCTGCACATTCGTTGTAGAAAAATAAATACTTTTCTCGAAGAGAATAGCGTTATCAATAAGGAGCAACGCCCCTTCTGCATTCGTTTTCGAAACAGACAACTGCTGGCATCTAGTTCAATCTTCATGGTCTGAGTCACTACAGCTCATGTTAGAGTATAATTATCCTGTTTTAGCGTCATCGACACACTGTTGACATTTTCTAAGTTTCGCCTCGGGAGAGAATTTGGTGAGCTACGATTTACAGCTAACTTTGACTTTCTAGCTCTAATTGGGCTAGAAGTTTTCAGGTGTACCGGGGTTTCAGGTTGCACGATGCATTTTCCCTCGACGCAGTTAAGTTTCTCTGCTCTTGAAAGGAAGTAGTCGCGATCACATTGCTTCGTGAATTCGACTACAATTGGCCGCGGCGATCTGATAGATGCGTCATTTGGGCCAACCCTCCATTTCCCGACCTTGTGAACTGGCTTCAGTGGAGAGTCGGTCTCATGCCTGAAGCACGGAGTAGGTCGATAACCTTTCTCCGATCGCTTTCCTCACGAGCCTTTGATTCTCGGATATAAAGCTCAACCTGCGTTAAAATGAGGACATTTTTAGCCCGTGTTGAGCTAACTTGGTTTCTGGCTTGCAGCACAGCAACCACTTTTCCTAAATGGTGGACTTCCCGAGCTAGAGCGCGAACATCCTTGTCGGGCTAATGTGCACACCCCGATGTTCTTTAACTTTCTTCCATTCAGCCTTTGGAGGACAGGAGGTTGGCGATGATTTTGCCTTCTGTGATCTCAAAGGATTAGTATGCTGTCTGAAGGCCGACGGGACCACTGACCTAGCTACTACGGCAAAAGTTTTGGGTTTCGGAGATGGACGTGGAGGAGAACGCTTACGTTTCTCAAGACGCTTACACTCCTCAACCAAAGTTTCCACGGACTTCATGCAGTCAGCACATAGCCATGTAAGCCATCGATGGGCCACATAAACCTTAAATTGTGCTGACGACAGTCCAGAGCATTCGGGATGAGTCCAACACCGGCACACGTCGCACTCTATACCTTCAGAAACTTTCTTCTTGCAGCTAGAGTGAAGGCGAAGACAAGAATTTTGAATCATTTTGCTAATGTAATCGATGAATCAGAAATTTAATGAATTTCGAAAAATTAAGCAGTGTGGAAACAAAATTCAAACCGGGCGCACAGGACAGTAGGTGGCTAACGAGCCAATCGAGCGTCCAGTATTTCTTTCGGCGGAAAGTTGCAGAGAAGCAACCACCAATGCCAAAGCGTTTTTTTATGATTTAGATATCCTCGACGATCGCGACGCCAAGGGATTAATTCATTTCAGTTAGCACATGACTGTAAATGGCTGATAAGCCAATCGAGCGTCCAGAATTTTTGTCTCTGGAAAGTTTTAAATGAGCGCCCACCACCGCCAAAGTTGGTTCATTTTTCTCTGGTATCCTAGTCGTATGCAAATGTACGTCCGGTGTTTTTCAAACCATCCTTCGGTCCCATAATTTGTAGCTGCAACTGAGAAAAACGGAAAGAGTTTCTCTTCGCCAAGCTGGTGAGAGGTTAGCTGTGGAAAATTGGTGCGTACATTTAAAACATGACATTTAAAACGAGGTATTATAAAACAGGATTTTTTTTAAATCATGTTCAAGACCATATAAATTCAATATGAACAAAAATGAACTAATCTGACTACAGACAACCTGTATATTCACGGAAAAAGTCTGGGAAATGCCCAAGCCACAGATCATCTAAACCACTTTTGAATGCACCTATTGATGTGCAAGCTTTTAGTTCCTCAGACAGCTTAATCCAGAAGCTTACCACTCTTTCACTGAAAAAGTGTTGCCTAAGATTCAGACGAGCTTCATTGTATGTCCTCTAGTTGAGGGGTTGATAGCTCGATAGAACAGGATTTAACAGCCCTCGTCGCTTAGGCCTTTCAGGATTTTGAAAGTTTCTATGAGGTCACCCCGTAGACGCCGACGCCAAAGGGAGAAGAGACCTAAAGAAATTAGACGTTCTTCGTAGGGTTTCCCAAACATACCTTCAACAATTTTGGAAGCCAGTCGTTGGACTATTTCTAGTAGTTATATGTCCTTTTGAAAGAAAGGGCTCCAGGCTTGCACGCATTATTCTTAATGTGGCCCGACAATCGCCGTATATAAAGGGATAAACACTTTCGGCGTTCTACATGTCAGAACGGATTTAAGCCTAAAGAATTCTCCTCCAGCTCGTTGTGCAGCTGTGGCACATTGCGCAGCCCATTTGAAGTCGCTGTTACGATTATACTTAAATCCTTAACCCTCTGAATATATTGAAAGTCGATCCTACCGTCATTCGCAGTTACTGTAATTCTGTCGACTGCTGCAGACAACAGATGAAATTTACTATAGTTCAGAGGAAGATCCCAATCCTGCGACCATTCAATGACCTTTTCAATATCTCTCAATAAATCACCGTGATCACTGGATCCGGTGAATTTCACATCATCAGCAAACATGTAGCATGGACATGACAACTGCGATGCCAGATCATTGATGAGGATCAGAAAGAGTATTGAGCCTTATACTGAACCTTGGGGGACCCCACTGGTAACTGTTGCGAATTCAGAGGTAGTATCGCCTACACGGACCTGGAAGGATCTATCACGAAGAAAACTGGTTATCCAGTCGTGAAGCTTACCATATATGCCATTAGCCGCAAGTTTCATCCCTAGGAACCTGTGATTAACCGAATCAAACGCCCTACTTAAGTCTAAGTAAAAGACATCTACCCGTTCCCATTCATTCAGTGTCTTAGAAACTCGAACAAAAAGCATAAAAGATTCGAGGGACACGACATTCCTTTAAGAAAGCCATGTTGAACCGTGCTTAATCAGGAATTTTGCACGGGGTGGCTGCACAACCGATCCCTGATAAGTGTCTCCAAGGTTTTACATAAAACACTAGTCAAGCTAACCGGTCGGAAATTCTTAACTATGTTTGCGCAACCTCCCTTTGGAATGGGTACGACAATGGCTTTCTTCCATTCATCTGGTAGGATGCCTTTGCAGAGCTTTTCGTTGTATAACTCACATAGAGGCTCTGCTAGTACTTTAGATATTTCCTTTACAAATTTAGGATGCAAATCGTCAGGTCCGGCGAATTTATTTTCGTCTAGATTCTTAAAGATACGAGCGACATCATCCGTGCAAAAAACTACTTCGCTTAGTGAGGCACCTAATTCCGTATTAAGAGTTGGAACTGAGTAAATCGAATCGCCGACATCGATTTTATGTAAGCTTCGAAAATAGTCCTAAAATCTGCTGCCTTTTCGGGGCCAGAATTGGCTTTCTCGCCATTATCTAATATTGGGGTAGCTATATGCTCCCTTGTCTTATCCTTAGACTGAACATAACTATAATTCTTCTTAGGATTCTTTTTAGCAGATTTCGCCAGGTAAGTTTCGTAGCTTCGCCTAAGCTTCCGTTGAAGCTTTACTGTGTTGTTTCTCGAAGCCTTATAGCACAACGAATTTCTATAGGTTGGTAAGGCTGTATATTTCCGCCAGTTCAGTTCAGTTTGCACAGGACAGTATGTGGCTAACGAGCCAATCGAGCGTCCAGATTTCTTTCGATGGTATGCCACAGAAGAGTGTTTACCAGTTCAAACAATATCTTCACAAATATCTTCTGGTATGAGAGTAATCTGAAAAGCTACAGAAAAACTCCCCTCACCAATAGGTGAGGATAAAAATTAGAGCGTTCAAAAGACAATATAAGGATCATACCAACTATTCCCTTACGGATAAAATTCATGAAATAATGAAGACCACACAGAGTCAAGTCTATTCTTGAAACTTCCTACCGAAACAGAACAAACAGGGATATAGGTTGTTCTGGAAGCCGGTTCCAGATATTTACCACTCTGAGGCTGAAAACGATTTTCCTGGAGTCTAGTCTACATCGCTCCTTAGCGAGTTTAAGTGAATGGCCCCGGGTGCTCAGCTCGGGACTTAAAGCAAAGAAGTCTGTCATGGAAACGCCACTTAACCCCTTCAAGATCTTGAAGGTTTCAATTATGTCCCCTCTCAAACGACGGCGCGTAAGTGAAAAAAGATCTAAGTAATTCAGGTGTGCAGCGTGAGGTTTCCCTCGCTGACCCTTAATCATGCGAGTTGCGAGACGCTGAACCCTTTCGAAGTCGAATGATCTCAGATCTGTTTCCGGCACCACGCCTGGACGCAATATTCTAAATGCGGCCGAACTAATGCCTTGTAAAGAAGCAGGAATACATCGGGTCTTCTGTTGGATAACACAGATCTCAGCCAAAAGAGCACTTTGCGACCACGTTGAGCTGCAGCGGCGCATTAGTCCTCCTATTTGAAGTCAGTCCTAACTAGTACTCCTAAATACTTAACAAGCTATGTGGCGCTAACAGTGAGAGAATTGCCCGACACCTGAACTGAAATCTTATCAACCAGTGCTGACAAGAGTTGGCTCTTATTAAATTTCAGTGGGAGGTCCCACTGGTGTGACCAGTTTATGACCCGTTCAAGCTCGTGCATCAAGGTATCTTCGTCGGTTGATCCGATGAATTTCAAATCATACGCGAAAAAGAAGCATGGGCACTTAATGCAGAGGATAAGTCATCGATGAAAATCAGGAATAGAAGAGGACCGAGTATTGACCCTTGGAGTACACCACTGATCACGTCGGTTCGATTCGATAGCGTAGATCCGACCCTAAGTCGGAATGTCCTGCCTGAAAGTAAGGCCTTTATCCAAGTAAGTAGACTACCCCGTATGCCTTTTGCTGCTAGCTTAATCTCTAGAAGGCGGTGGTTTACGGAATCGAAAGCCTTGCTGAAGTGTAGGTGGAGGGCTTCGACAGGCTTACCTTCATCCAACCTTTTAGTTGCAGTATTGAGAAAACTAAGAAGGTTAGTTAGGTTAGTCAAGTTGCACTACGCTGAATCTGGTTATAATCAAATCACGTGCACATATTTCCTGCGACGGTAAGCGGTTGAGCACACGCCACTTCTAAATTGAGTACATAGTTCGTACGGTTGACACGTTATTGTTTCCGGATATCTGGAAAGTATGGTAGAAGTCTTATTCACCAGCACAGGTAGAGGTCATCGATTCAGGAAACAATGCAATAATATGCGTGAACAATGTATGATTTGTGAAATCACTAGCATGATTTGGGCAAAGTGCAGTACAGTCATAGACTGCACGTGGGCTAAGATGTCTGGTTGTTCAGGCTTAGATAGATAGGAGAAAGAAAATGGAACATTACAAAAACATGATTTTGTGTTTTTTAGTTATTATTAGACAATGTTTGGAAATAGGATAGGCAACTCAGCGTCTAATGCCGTTTTAAGGCTTGGCATGTTAGGGTTGTTTATTGAGCCAACTTGGAGCTTATTCCAGTGGTTGATAACACGGTTGCTGAAAATTGCCCACCTGGCCATGACCCATTCAAAGCATTGTTGCCATCATCCAGAACTAACGTACATATTTTTCTCTTAAATAACTTTTAGAGTGAATATAGCGATATGAAGCTTCCAAGGTATTATTTCCTTTAATGGCAAGTCTGGATTCGAAGTCCATTTTAGCTTAACTTTGCAACGCAACAGGTGAATTTCTTGAGTGTATGTACTACTGAGTTCCTGAGTATTTGTACACCCTCAGGCTGAGGTCACGCTATCTGATAGCGTTACTAATATACGCGCTCCACCAGGTTGGTTTCCTCGCGTTCCCAGTGCTTTTAGTGGAGCAAAAGTTTCCTGGAGTTGTAAAAGTTGTCCTCTTATAATATTCCACCTGATTTCTACACTAAGTTTGAATTCGTTTGTTCATGAATAAGATCTATTGCCCAAACTTTTATTTGGACGATGTCCGTGCGACCAACGTTGCGGGACATCTAGAATGCACTAAAGTCAAGTAAAGAAGAATTACGGCGTTGTCACACTTGCCTATTGGCGAAAGGAATTTAATCCTATGACTGTCTTTTTATGAGACGATCGAACTAATTACAAAGTGGATAGAGTGTGTGACGTCATCTAAACATTGTAGTTTCTCTGATACACAGATAAAATGCCCTGACATGAAACCAGTCCAGATATTGCGACTCCGCTGACTCTGATTAAGAACGTTTGGTACACCAATAAATGCCCGGGAGATTAAAGTCTCCAACTACTACTACTACTACTACTACTACTACTACTACTACTACTACTAATAATAATAATAATATTAATAATAATAATAACAATAATAATAATAATAATAATAATAATAATAATGGTAATAATAATAATAATAATAATAATAATAATAATAATAATAATAATAATAATAATAATAATAATACTACTAATAATAATAATAGTAATAAAAATAATAATATTAATAATAATAATAATAATAATAAGAAGAAGAAGGTATAGTCTTGGATACACCAAGTCATGCCATGAATGATCATTTGTTTCAATGATTGTAGGGCAATCGGGTAGCTCGTATGAGGAACGATTGCTGAGTCTAGCGCTCTTCTCACTAAAAAGGCGGCGGCTACGTGGGGACCTGATTGAAAGCTTCAAAATCATGCCAGGTTTCAGTACTATTCATCCCAGTGAATTTTACGCTCTGGCGCCAAGTGTGGGTACTCGAGGCTACCCATTAAAACTGGCCAAGCGATATGTCAGGTCCAATGTTCGTAAGTTCTACTTCAGTGAAATGGTAGTAAATTACTGGAATAGACTTCCTAAAGAAGTTGTTTGTTCCACTTAGGTAGGGGTTTTAGGAATGGACTTGACTTTGTGTGGCCTTCATTATTTCCGTAAGAGAATAGTTGGTATGATCCTCATGTTGTCTTTGAAACGCATTAATGTTTCTCCTCACCAATAAGTGGACACTTTTCACCTAATAGTTAATTAGCCCTGCCATGAAAAAAACGTCCTGAACACTAGAATGGTTCATTGTAGTTGATTTCGCGAAGCAGTGGAATCGCGACTACTTTCTTTCAAAAGCAAAGAAACGTTACCTTCTGAGGGTAAGTGAGCGGTGCAATCTGACATCCCGCCCAACAAGATAACTTAAAGCCCAATTGGAGCTATAATGTCGAAGTTAGGTGTAAATCGTAGCTCACCGTATTTGCTCCCGAGAAGAAACTCAATTATGGACAGTAGTGTGACGATGACCCTATCTCAAGAAAATTGTACTTCAACATTAAAAAGAGCAACCGTCGCGCTAACTCTACAAGATGAATCGCGGTTGAGCCCATGCATGGATGCATGCGTATAGTGGTAAGCTGCGTCTACCATAGTCCCAGCACTTGTTCGTAGAAGTGGCTCTTCTGCAAATTAAGCTTTCGTGTCTTTTGGCCATACCACCAAATGTTTTAATCTTCGGTTATTTTAATCACCCCGAAATAAACGGGGAGCATCAAACCTGGAATGCTCCAAGGAACGCGAACGAATTTCTGGACGGGCTACAATCCCATGCATTTCGCCAACAAAAAAACGAACCAGCTATATTTCGCGAGGATCTGTCTTCGTCTACTCTCGATATAGTTATTTCAACTGCTGAAAAGAAAAGAGAGACTATGCAGTGTTAGCCAGCGAGTTTCTTTTGTCATTTGGTAAACCCCTACTTAAGCTGTCTCGATGCTTTCATAAGATCGACCCCGCTGCCATATTGCAGGTAGCAGCGCGACTCAAATGGCAAAACAATGATCATGTGGATAGGATGTGGTGTCAGATCAGGAAAAATATCCTCCAACTTGTGGATCGATTAGCCCCTATCGTAACCGTTCGCAAATTGGTAAGCCTCAATGGTAGTCAGCCTCAGTCCCCCGTAGCGTTCGTCATCGCGACGCAAGACGGATACGTTACAAGCTTGCTTCATCATGTGGGACTTGTGCCCGTTACAAGGAAGTCCCAAATATCTTATTTCCCAAGAAACGTGCAGCAAAGTTTTTTTTCGAAATGACAATCACCCAATATATCAATACTCATCCAAGATGATAGTGAAGCTACGTTCAATCTGAAGGCTCAACACGAAGAGGAGTATGTAACTTAAAAAAGATGTCTCTGCCGCCATTGCAAGCATAGGAAAGGCTCACTTGTTTTCCTTGCATTTTCGAAGCGTGCAACGTCGAGATGATAACTAGAACGCCTCTGAGCCATTACTTAAATGTGCACCCACTGAACTGACATTATATTCGAGGTACACCAGAGTAGCATACAACAAGTCGGCAGGGCCCGTAACATTCATTAACGAATGATCAGACTGCAAGCTCCTAGATTAGCTACGCCGATTACAGAAAGTTTTATAACATCCTTTAGAAAAAGCACCCTTCCTTTGGACTGAAGAACAGCCGCTGTAGTGCCTATTCATAGGGGAGGAGCTACTTCTGCGACCAAAACTTACCACCCGGTTAGCCTCACTAGTGTACTATGTAAGGTTATGGAAAGGTTGATCCGTGACAAAATTTGTGGATACATAACCGAACACTGAATGCCGCACAACACGGATTCCTAAACTGTAGGTCATGTCTGAATATCTTGTTGTCCTTTTTAAACAAAGTCACTAAGCTTTGGATGATGGTATAGCGGTAGAGGTCTTCTATCACGACTTTAGTAAGGCTTTTTATCCACTCAATCATAGGCTCTTGCTTTTCAAAGTCTCAACCATATGAGTAACAGGAGCCCTACTGGACTGGATTCGGGCATTTTTTAGAGACCGTTCCTTTACTGTCAGGGTAGAGGATAAATACTCCGCATGTGCGCATATAACGTGTGAGGTTCCTCAGGGCTGTCTTGGGGCCGTTGCTGTTCCTCATCTTTATTGATGATCTAGCAAATCAACTGCGCTCACCCTGATATATGTTTCGCTGACTACGTATATATTATCGGTAGGTCGGATAAATCCGATCTGATAAATGACGTAGGAGCTGTGACGACATGGGCGATTCCGTGGGACCTGCCTTCTAACCTAGAGAATAGTCACTTGCTTTTTACACTGGCGGACAGTATTATTGTCTCTACGCCCTTAGCTCACACGGAGTTCCGTAGAGTAAAACCTAATAAGAACTTAAGAATCATATACTCTGCATAATTTAATTGGGCCGACCAAAGTGTTACTGCGGCTCAAAGCGCCAGGAGGGAAATGTTTCGACTACGTTCAGCCTTAACATGCAGAAAAGCTTAGGTGCTGTTACCTCTCTACAAGGCAAAAGTAAGGCCACATTTAAATACTGTTTCCATGCTTGAAGACCTTATAACAATAAACATATAGTGCAGCTAGAAAAAGTACAGAAGCTGGCCACTTGAATGATCGATGGGTTAGCATACGGCAACTATAAAAATCGTCTATAAGCATTAGGACTGTTCTCGCTCAGTAGGTGGCAGCTTATGGGTGATCTTATAGAGTCATTTAAAGTTGTCAAAGGTTTAGGCTGTTTTGAATTTGATAACTTCTTTCGGTTCTCTCCTTTGGTTGGTACACGACAGCATAGTCTTTAACTAAGTAAACAGCAAATCGAGCTTCAATCCAGAACGCACTCCAGTAGCACCAGTGCAGTGAACGCGTGAAACTCACTCTTTGCAGAACTATTCTCGGCAGCTAAAGTAAATGCGTTCAAAAAAGAGACTGAGGGAACGGTGGCAGGTGCTCTTTCAGGAGTATTACCCATAAGAATGAATCCATTCTTATTTATTGTCAAGAGTGGCAAAAATATTGTGAAAATATTCTTGAAAAAGACGACCTACCAGAGACGCTCGCATGCAAGGTGATTCTTTTTGCTGATGACATTACACTTTGGACGCGGATATAAACAACTGCGGATTGTGTACAGCTGCGACGTGATCTGGATGCTGTATATGAATGGTTGGTACGGAAAAAATTTGCAATTCAATTTCCATAAATGAAATGTGTTGCAAATTGGTAAGCCATTCCAGTACCAATATCACTTTGGGCAGACGATTTTGAGCTGGACCGAATCGGAAAGGGATCTTGGAGTCTGGGTATGCGGCAGCCTGGAGAACAGCCTGCATTCTGAGGTTATCTACAAGCGTGCTTCCAAGCTTCTAGGTATGCTGAGACGGATTTTCAGAACCTTCTCGCCTAGAACGTTGCCCACCATCATGAAAGCCTATATAATTCCAACCATGGAGCATGCATCACAAGCTTGGACTCCGTGGTTAAAAAATATACCATCGTGCAACTAAACTCGTAAGAGGTTTCCGGAAACTAACGTGCGAGGAACGATTGCAAAAACTGAGGCTCCCCATTCCCCTTCAAAGAAGCCTTCGAAGCGATGTGATACTAACATACAAAATATTAAATACCCCACACCATCCCTTAAAACATTTATTCGAATACCGTAAGTCACGACATACACGCAGCCACTCAGCGACACCGCAAATTCCCCACTCCCGTATCAGCTGTCGCCGATATTTTTGTTGTGTACGTGTCTGTTTCCTTTGGAATGCCCTCCCCGAAACTCTTGTCATCTCTCCCAGCATCGAAATGTTTATTCGAAATTTGGATACTTATTTGTTGCATAACGATTTGACGACACCTGCGTTTTGACTCATGGTAACTAAACAACTTGACTATACTCGACAATACATGTTTATTTTATGCCTATTTCCTGAACGAATATTTACTATGATATAGTAATTGTGAAGTCATGTGCTTTTGTGACCATAAATTCTTGAATCTTGAATCTATTCAACTGCAATTTTATTCTGGATGCCAAAAGATTTGTTTATTGGACGATTCTGTTGGCCTACATCAAACATGATTACGACGGTAAAGCAGGGTTGAGTACAGATTTTTAAAGTGCAAACGCAATATTGTTCAACCCTGCGAATTCTGGGCCTATGGACTCCGTAGGTGTCCACACGTTTTGACGACTCAAACCTAATCAATTTATTGATCACAGATTCAAATTACAATGAAAGCCTTATCCGCATCGCTTGATTTTAAACGTCGATTTCAAATTCAAGCATCAAATATCTTTTAGCGGAAAAATTAGTCAGCATCTACTGCTAGTCGCCTCCATCTGAAGGGTAGAATGCGTTCACCCTAAGTGGAACATTTTTTAATTTTCAGCACGAAAAATCAATTTCATATATGAAAATAACACTCTGTTTGGAACAACTTGTATTACAAATTAATACTCCAGTTCCAACTAATAAATATGTGTCATTTTATTAATCTGATTGGTACTGAAAATCAAAACCTCTTATTAATGAAGCAACGGTCGATTTTGAAGAAACTACCGAATATAGTCCCTCATAGATTATCTTTGTCATCAAATGCTGCTAGTAGAACAAACATGATTGACCAAGAAGTGTTAAAATCTTCTACGACATTTCCACATTCATATGAATGAAAAGTTCGAAGCTAATAAATAAAATACGTATTTGCTGCCTTTCCATCACACACACACACCACGACGGGGTTCGAACTGTTTACACTCATCAGGTAGGGACACTAAGATCAAGATCCTTGTTTAAGCTCATGGGTTATACCAATCTGCATGCGTATGGGCACATAAGATATAACAGTTTGGCATATTAGCTTTATCCAACAGTGGCTCAAACGTTCGTATCTTGAGAGCGAATACTTCTCACAACGTAAAATGAAGTTCATAAACAACGAGAGATCTTTTTAACAATTACGGTTGACTCAAGTTCACGTGCAAGTTGCTTCGACAAAGTAGGTAGTTCATCGCTAATGATGCTAAAGCCTAAAGTGCAAAATTACGTGCAATTTCACATTTTTGTTTGAAAACCGTTGCTCATTCAAACAAGCATTTAGAATATTAGAGCAAACTATTTTAGAATCCGTACTTCAAGCATGTTGGCACAAAAAATCGGTTCTAGTAACAAAACACATTCATAGGCTTTACAATTTCCTCCATTATAGAGCTAAACGAGTTTTGTTTATATATGCAGTGAACTTTTATTCGGGGAAGCGCGTTTTCTTCAAAATTCAAACCTGCTCAACGGAAACATGCGATCGATATTTCACGCCACGTGGACACGTGTTCATTCATTGTCCTTGAATTGGGACACGCTTAAACGAAGCGGTTATCGATAGCGGAGCTTAGATGTGCCATCTCGAATGTTGCAATGAATAAACATAAATGGAATCATGATGCAATCATATTGATCAACTTAATAATAGAAAGTCGAATAAAACAGCATTTTGTAAATGCTGTTATTTGGTTATTATACTTGAATGTATCGTTTATCGAGCTGTCTGTCTTTCTATTCATCGGGAAATAATTTGGTATATCGGGGGCTTATACCTGTGATTCTTTGCAGCGAAACGCAACCAATATTCGGATTTGCAACAAGATTTGAAGGACATGCTCTTCTGAATATGGTGAATTAGTAAAATGTGACTTAAGACAGATGGTGCACTCGTAATTGCGCCAGTTTTGTCAAGGACACTTGGTATAGAGTCAACCACTTCACACCCGTAGTTCACATCAAATTATCGATTGTGTCCCAATTTAACAGGGAAGTCTCCAGTTAGACGGCGTGAATAGTGCTCACCCGCAACACTAGATTATGCATATTGTAGCGGATGGGAGTAGATAGAAGCCTTGGATGATTGCGCTAGGTCATTTCAGGTCAACAAGTAGGAGGTGTCGAAAGTCTGGCCAATTATCACACTTCGGTTTCAACGGTCAAACATTAAACGCACAACGGTTGTGTCTCGATTCATCCCTGGAGTCAACCTGTCCAGCGCAAATCGCGTTCACCCACGAATCCACCCATACAAGGGAAGCCGATTGGTTGATGGTGTTTATTAGACACAAGAATAATAACAAAACGCACGCCCATGTTATATTAGCAAATCAAACCAATGGAACACTGATCCTCAGCAATCGATTGGAATATGTTTGGGACCGATCGTGTATTCATAATGCAAAGAAATTTGGGTGCAATCGGTTAGAGCAGTTTTTTGGTAATGTTTCACTTCTGACACAGAAGCTTCATCAGACCAAGTGTGATAGTCAGGACAAGGAACATGATTAAATAGTAGTCAACCCCCCAAATCTTATTTGACCTTACCGCTAAACAGCCTATAGTACGCCTACCGTGTGTCACGTCTCGTGAGATTGACCAGGTTCAGTGGTGGATTTTCCTCACAGTGTGTATTCAAATTAATCTGATATAAGTGTACACGGTCAAGGTCAGTCGACACAGCGGCCCACATACGTAAAAGTACATGACTAACAGGGCTAAGTCTATTTTTGAAGCAAAACAAAAATCTAATTAACTAGTAGGTATACGGTGAATAAAAACTATTTACTTTCGCATCAGTGCCCAGCGCCAGATTGTGGAGATTTCTGCCCCATCCACCTTAATGACCGCCAGTCGACCTGCCTTGGCAATTTCGACCGCCACCTCATGTAGGCGTTCGCTATATGGTCTAATACCGCGTACCAATATTGCCACTATTGATTCTTATTGAGAATCAAGGAATTCCCCAATATGGAGTTACGCGCAAAATCCCAGGTATTTCAGAACCAACGGAGATTTGTCAACAAAAGCGGTACTATATTGAGGCAATCAAAATAACTGAAAAACATACCTCAAATATTGGGTTAACCGGGTTAGATCCGGGTCAATGTCAAAAACAGTATCGAGCACGTATCACGTTACGCACACGAGTCCAAACCAAAAATAGCGCGGTCAAAATGGAGTCAATTATTCAAGGTGAAAGAGTAAAACAAAATAGAGGGAACAAGCGAAAACAACGATATTTTGGAATACAAATACACATAAAAATTGAAGTGTAGGTGGGAAGGTAAAAAGAATCAACACCGCCCCCCAAAGCCACCTCGGCTTTCTAACAACTATCACTCTCCATCACCTTCCAATTAACCACACACGGCGTATATCTCTTTTAAGCTCCCCGTCTGCGGTGCGTAACAAAACTTCCCGTACATGACCGTCAGCACCGAGTAGAGTCTCAGACACGATCGCTTTCTTCCACGAACCGCGCGACGCACTTTCGTTTTGGTAAAGAACATAGTCGCCAACAGCAAATTCTCTTCGCAGACGCATCCATTTATGCCTCACTTGTAACAATGGTAAATACTCTATCAACCAACGACGCCAAAACGCGTTTGCAAGTACTTGGGCTTGTCGCCAGCGCTTCGTATACCGATCCCTGAGGTTTAGGCAGTCATCTAACACACTGCCGTGTTCACGGCCCAGTAACAGGTGATTTGGGGTCAACGCAATTGGTTGGTCCGGATCATCATACAACGGTACAATCGGCCGATTGTTCAGTATTCGTTCCACTTCGCTCAAAAAGGTCATTAAGGATTCGTCTGTTAAGACTTGTTCCCGTGAAACTGCACTCAAAATACGGCGTACGGATCTGATCTGCCGCTCCCAAATTCCTCCGCGGTGACTACTATAGGGAGGGTTAAATTTCCACTCGATCCCTTTGTTCAACAGACTCTTGTGAACTTTGGTATCGTCAAGTTCATTTGAAAAACGTCTCAGTTCATGCTCTGCCCCAACGAAATTGCTGCCTCTGTCACTGAACATATAATTAGGGGGGCCACGTCGATTAATAAAACGGGATAACGCCATCAGAAATGAATCAATTGATAAGGAATACGTAACTTCTAAATGAACTGCACGTGTTTTCAGACAGGTAAAAATGCATCCATATCGTTTTCTGTTAACACGCCCTTCTCGTACCAAAAACGGACCGAAAATGTCAACTCCAGTTGCCTCAAAGGCATAGCCAGGTGTCAATCGGCATTCCGGTAAATCTGCCATAATTTGTTCAGACGGTTTTGCGGATCGCATTCTGCACGAGATGCATTTACGCACGATACCCTTCACCACAGAAGCACCTCGCAGTATCCAGTATTTTCGTCGTGATGCGGCTAAAACACAATTAACACCCATATGACCTTCCGCTTCATGGATGTATCGTACAAGAATAGTATTTATTTAGTCACGGGATGTTTAGAGGGTAGTATGATGGGATGCATGCATTGGGGTTCAATTGAAGCACTTCCGAGTCGGCCTCCAACACACAACAGATCTCTCTTCAAAATGGGGTTTAGTTTACGCAACTGTGATGATTTCAAAATATTGGTGATGAGCTTCTCGGACATTCCTTGCAGTGCCTTTAGCTCTTCTGCGAAGCACAAACCTTGGACATAGCGCAAGATATAGTATTCAGCTTCTTGAAGTTCGTCCAATGTTAATGCGCCAAGTTTTAAATTAATAGTAAATGTTGTGTCAATTCTACGCAAGATGTATAGTTGAAATCGGCGTAACCACGCAACGGCACACATGAGCTTGTTCCATGATGAATAGTAACAGAGAAGCTTATCGAATGGGGGTAGAGTCGATACAGTCGCTAATGTAACGGTTTTTCTTTTAAACTCGAGATGTTTGTTATCAAGCGATAAGCCACTCGGGCGATATGCAGGCCAATCATGTTCATCAGTCAATAGAAAACCTGGACCGTACAGCCATCGATCAAGCAAATGAAATTCTCGAGCGTCAATACCACGAGAGCCAATATCTGCCGGGTTATTGTTCGACGATATATGTCTCCATTGTGTTGGCTCCGTGTGCTCACGGATGAAACCGATGCGATTAGCCACAAACGTTTGAAATCGGGATTCAGTATTGTGAATATAGAACAAAACAATGGTTGAATCAGTCCAAAGGTAAGTCTTCAAATTATCCCAGCCAAGTTCATCATATATGTTTCGCAACATTTTTACCGAAAGGACCACCGCCTGTAATTCGAGCCTGGGAATAGTAATAGGTTTGAGAGGACAAACACGCGCTTTCCCCAGCACAAAACTGCAATACGGTTTTACTTCTGGAGATGAATATCGCACGTTCGCTACTGATCCATAACCAACCTCCGATGCGTCGGAGAAAATATGAAGAGACATATGTTCACAGTTAAACCCAGACGGGTTTATGCATCGCGGAATCTCCAACGACTTCACGAGTTGTATCTCTTCTTTCCAGATTTCCCAAGTTCTCCTTTCAACACCAATCAGCTCCTCGTCCCAACTGTGTCCTTTCTTGCATAATGTTTGTAACAATCTTTTCGGCTTTAGTAAAATAGGCGCAACAAACCCCAAGGGATCATACAATGATGCGATACATGATAGTATGCCACGGCGGGATATAGGACGAGGAGGAATATTGACGACAAATCTGAATAGATCTCTGCCAACGGACCAACATAGACCCAAAGTGTGTTGTAAACTTGAATCTGCAATATTTAAATCACCTGGGTGTATTGCTCTTTCTGATGCGGGTATACTTTCCAGTACCGATACATTATTGCTAACCCATTTATGTAAACGAAACCCACCAAGTTGCAATAACTTTCGGAGTTCATCGGCCAGTTTAATAGCATCTTCGGCAGTATCGACAGATACCAAGCAGTCGTCAACATAGAAATTCCTCTTTACGACTAATATAGTGTCCGTGCTAAACTTGTCAGCATTATCGTCAGCAGCTTTACGCAACGCAAAATTCGCACAGAATGGCGAAGAAGTTGCTCCGAATGGATGAACATTCAACTTGTATGTTTCTGGGGAACGATTGAGATCTCCGTCAGTATGCCAGAGAAAACAAAATGAATCTCGATCAACTAATGGAAGACGGACCTGAAGAAACATCTCCTGGATATCAGCTGATATTGCGATCTCCTTCAAGCGAAATCTCAAAAGCACTCCTGTGATGCTGTTAGTCAAATCAGGACCAGGATGTATGCAGTCGTTCAAAGAAGTTCCATGAAACTTCGCCGCACAATCGAACACGATTCTCACCTTATCCGGCTTTCGAGGATTCAAAACTGGGTGATGCGGTATGTAGCAAATGCCCTCATTAACCGCAGGCAAAAGCTTTTCCACGTATCCCTTACTTAGATAATCTCGAAATATTTCGTCATATTTTGATAACAACGACGTGTCTTTCAGCAATCGACTCTTTAAATAGCTGAGCCTCTTTTCTGCCAGTATACGGTTACGTGGGCCATGACGCTTATCGAATTTCCAAGGAATAGGTACTTCGTAATGTCCACTTTGAAAACGCGTGCCAACCTCGGCCATCGATAGTATGTGTTTATCTTGTATGGACATGGACAGTGTACTGCGATCGCGATTCTCGGAAAATTCACATTCAAACAATTTCAAGATGTCCTCGTTTATGTCTCTTTGGGTGTTGAGGCAATTTATCGACGCTCTATGCCCAACTGTCGACGTAGGACCAATGATTGTCCATCCCAATGGTGTCAAATGTGCAAATGGTTGTTTTGGCTTACCGAGCCGCTGCTGTAATACCCAGTGTACTTCTGGAACATTAACTGCCAATAAAATACGAACCGTTTTATCCGGAATGCGAGTTAACTTGACGTCGGATAAGTGACTCAATTGCGTCAATAATGATTCTTCGGGAATTGTCACCTTTTCAACGGGAAGAGAATCCATCACGTACGCCTGATGAACATCAACTTTGGTGCCATCATACAGAGATTGAATGACAAATGACGTGATGGCAGTTTTTTGCTTGCGTGTACCATGCACTGAGGTAACGTCAACATAGGCTGGCGCACCTGACAGCCCTGATTCCTCGGCTAAGTCAGCTGTCACCAATGTCGCATCCGACCCGTTATCCAGAAGTGCATTTGTAAGAACTACTCCGTTCGGACCTACTACCCTCACTGCAATGATGGACAAGAAAATGCTACATCTTTGATTGCTTGTCGAATTAATCTTCATTGCGTATTCACGCTGAACGGTACGATGTAAGAGCAGGTGATCTTTACCCTTACAACCATCTTTCCCACATCCAGAAGCTTGTTTGCAGTCAGCTGCTATGTGGTTTGCTTGAAAGCAGTTGAAGCAGAGTTTAGACATTTTAAGTCTGTTAGTCCTTTCAGCATAAGACAGACTGCCGAACGATGTACAATTTTGTAACGCATGTGTCATGGAGCACTGTGGACATCGCGATGTCTCAGTTGTTGAAGTGACATTCAATCGAAATCTTCGAGTATTCGCATGTGTCAGTGGACCAGCCTTCGCTTCACGCCCACTAGCTAAAGCACCGAAAGAGCTAGTAGCCATTGAGACTTGTCTCTCCAAGAAACGAACTAAGTCCTCAAAGGTGGGCTCTCCGTCAAATCGAATGATTTCATCAACGCACTCAGCCCACTTGTAACGCAAATGTTTGGGTAAGCGCTCGACAATTAACTTCAAATTTGTCGTATTGTTTAGCTCGCTCAAGCGATTCAACTGTCCAAGAGCAAGCTCGCAATTGCGCAGTCTGCGTGTCAGGTTTCGAAGCGAACCGATGTCATTTTGATTAATGATGTCGCCATTGAGAATCTCTTTCAAAAATGACTGGACGATATCATGTGGGCGACCGAATTCCGTCTTAAGGATGCGTCGGGCTTGACAATATCCTTCGCTATCCGGGAGGTAAATACAATGTTCAATTGCGCTCTTCGCATCGCCAACGCAATAATGTAGCAAGTACATCAACTTGCGATTTTCGCTAGTTACGCGGTCATCGACAGTCAGTTCAAAGGCTTTGATAAATTTGCAGAAATCTGTTGGATTGCCATCGAACCTTTCAATGTCTATCTTAGGCAATCCGTCAACATGCGTATCATAGTTTCGCCTCGAGCCCGCTGCATTCATCGGAGCCTCACGCAACATCGAACTAACGGAAACCGGACTCTCAACCATAGTTTGTCGTAAGGGGCAGATTTTTTCTTCACGCATCACAAAAGTGTCTCGGCCGATATCACACTTAACATCTTCGTCGGACGAATCGAAATCATGCATCATCTTACGCTTAGCATCTAGACTGCGCCTGCGGATCTCCAGCTCTTTCATTTCAATAGCTAACTCTTCGTCGTGTACTTCCTTAGCTAACTGCCGACGCTGATCTTTTCGCGATTTGACTGCATTAGAACTTACACTACCGGCGTCATCTAACCTAAGGGGACGGTGCTGGTTAGAAATTAAGGTAGCGGAAGTGACAGATAAATTATCGCAATTTTCAATGGAATGAGATGAGAGCATAGGAAAATACATAGAATCATGAAAATGCGAGTTAGAAAATTCAGTACTAGGGAGTTCAGGAATGGGAACGGGATTCAGGGTAACGTCATTCAAACAGTTAGACGACTTGCCAGATCTGGTTCTAGGCATATTTGAAAATGAGATATTCTCCGTCGTGTGAACCAAATGTCGAGCCAAAATCCAGCGATGATCGAAGGATTCTCCACGAAATAAAGTATTTGAGTACTATTGATTCTAATTGAGAATCAAGGAATTCCCCAATATGGAGTTACGCGCAAAATCCCAGGTATTTCAGAACCAACGAAGATTTGTCAACAAAAGCGGTACTATATTGAGGCAATCAAAATAACTGTAAAACATACCTCAAATATTGGGTTAACCGGGTTAGATCCGGGTCAATGTCAAAAACAGTATCGAGCACGTATCACGTTACGCACACGAGTCCAAACCAAAATTAGCGCGGTCAAAATGGAGTCAATTATTCAAGGTGAAAGAGTAAAACAAAATAGAGGGAAGAAGCGAAAACAACGATATTTTGGAATACAAATACACATAAAAATTGAAGTGTAGGTGGGAAGGTAAAAAGAATCAACAGCCACATTGTCTGGATCGACGATGTGGCCCGTATCCAAAACGTGCTCCCCCAAGGCGGAATCAAGAATAAGGGATTGATATTCCCTCGCATCCCGGGGCTGTCTCCAGACACGCTTTCGGTGTTCTTCAAATCTAGTGTGAATTTCCCTGGAAGTCTGCCCTATGTAAACACCCGAAAAGTACTTACAGTTGATTCCGTAGATGCTGTTCGTAACGCTAGATAAAGGTGTCTTATCCTTGAAGTGCCTCAGAACCGAACGATATTTTAACCTTTCTAATAAGTTAGGCGTATGGACGCCTGGTTCAAGATACTACGTATCGCTTCAGATATGCATTTTACATACGGTATACAAACTGTATCTCGCCAATTTTTGTCGATTTTTCGGATGGGTATTTTACCTTCATCAATTAGCGTTTCAAAAATCTTTTTGGATAACCGTGGTCTATGATCCTTTTGTTCGCTTCACGGTGCGCTTGTTTCCGTTCTCTTTCGTCGCTGCACATGTGTTCTATCTTACTAAAACTGAACCTGAAGACCTGTCTTGGATGAGCGGAAGTGTATCGATAGGTTTCCGATAGACAGAAGTTTTTATTTTCCCGTCTACATTTTGTGTTAAACAGTCCGAAAATGGAAGAGTGCCTGTGCAGGAGTCTACTTCCTTTGTGACAGTAATACATGGGTCTATTTCATTTAAGTATTTGAAGAAGGCCTCTAACTGATCTCGCTTGATGATAACAAATGTGTCCTCAACATAGCGCCACCATAATTTTGGCTTGAGCCCTACATTGTTAGGGCTTCGTTCTTGGAATGCTCCATATACATGTTCGCAAGTACTGGAGATATCGGTGACGGTATTAAACGATTGGACCGAAACGGTTGACGCAGGAGACAGTATACACGCGTGCTATCTGGATATGCCGACAGCTTTCGACAGAGTTGATGAATTCCTGTTGCTACAAAAGCTGAAATAGATTGGTATTGACGGGCAGCTACTCGTATGGTTCGAAAGCTACCTCAATGGGCGCAAGGCAACCGTTCGAGTTGACGGCGTACAATCACGAGCCATTGATACCTCCAGTGGTGTACCGCAAGGTTCCGTCTTCGTACCAGTGCTTTTCTTAGTTTACATAAATGATTTACCTGAGACGCTCTCATGCAAGGTAGCCTTTTTGCGGATGATGTTAAACTTTGGATGCGAATAAAATTAACTGCAGACTGCGTAAAACTGCAAAGTGATTTAGATGCACTACACGAATGGTCAGTTAGAAATAAACTGCTGTTCAATTTTCAAAAAATCCAAGTTACTGCAAATCGGTAAGCCATTTCAGTACGAATATCACTTTGGGCAGACGATTTTGAGCTGGATCGAATCGGAGAAGTATCTTGGAGTTTGAATATGTGGCAGCCTAAAGAACAGCGTACATTGTGAGGTCATTTAGAAGCGTGCTTCAAAGATTCTAGGTATGATTCGACTGATCTTCAGAACCTTTACGCCTGGAACGTTGCCAAGTATCACGAAGACATACTTAAATCCCACAATGAAACTTGCATCGCAAGCATGGACTCCGTGGATGAAAAAGATATATTCTTGCTTGACAGGATATGTCGTCGTGCAACCAAAATCGAGACCTTGCATAAGAGGAAAGGTTGAGAAAGCTAAAGCTCCCCACTCCCGTTCAACGTAGACTTCGAGGTTATCATTACATACAAAATATTGAATACTTCAGATCATCCACTCAAACATTTGTTCAAATACCGTGAGTCAGGAATTAGACGTAGCCACTCAGCGACACTAAAAATTCCCTATTCCCGTACTAACTGTCGCCGATATTTCTATTCGGTACGTGTCTGTTTCCTGTGGAATGCCCTTCCCGAAGCAATTATCACCTCACCCTGTATCAAAACATTCACTCGAAACTTGGACACTTATTTGTTACATAACGATTTGACGATGCCTGTGTATTGACTCAGGGTAAGCATATTACTTGACTCCAGTGACATCGTATAATTGTTTTTTATGCCTCTTATTGAACGAATATTTACTATGATATGAACATTGTGAAGCTATGTGCTTTTTTGTGACCATAAATTCTTGAATCTTGAATCCTAATACTAATACCTAATCCCTACCCCGTAACGTTACACATTCACCCAACTTGGATATATTCAAATCGAACTTCAACAACTTCATGTCCACCACTCAAAACATCGAACTTATATATTCTACACCATAAAAGCTTTGAACCGACGCATCAAAGTAAACTATACATCTTTACCCCATGGATTTACATGTGCCATCCAACCGGTTGAAAACAATTTCTACCCTATGGATTTTTACCTGATTCGTGAACTGAGAGTTTAGTTCACAAATGTAAGCGCTTCAGCATCAACAAGAATGCCATTCAACTCGGACAAATTTTAATATATGGTTATCCATCATGCTTTATCGAACTGCGCGCAATGCCTAATAGACCATCACCACCAACAGTAAAAAGACGTCTTAACATCACTAAGTTCAATTTTAGGCGATGCTTCTAGCAACTCTCTAAAACATAAGTTATGGCAAATAGCTAAAGAACACTCATTTATGAGAAAGTGAGCGTCACGTTGAAAAATAAAACCGGTAATCAGACAGCAGCTTAACAACCGGATAAATTTTTCTTACAACGCGAAAATTTTATACGCAAATTTCTAGATGTCACTGAGGTGGTTTAAACGAAGAGAATTCTATGAAGTTGAACAGTGATATCCTGGTCCACCTAGTCGGCAAGAGACACCAAATAAAGTGTGCTAATGCGTTCTCTGACAACTACTCGGTTGTAACAACGTGTCACAAAAACAGGGCTGGATCAATCACAAACACGTGTTGCATAGGGTTCGTACAAAGAACCACGATGTTCAAACACAGAATCACATAGTGATTTATGGTCAAGCATTCAAGGCGATTATGGATGACCAAAGTGATGTGTTGCTCACATATTCCACACTTGCACACCACTACCTGTTTCTGGCTATTTGCCGTCATCAGGTGGAGACAGAAAGATTAGGTTCAGTGAGCCTTGAAACAGTGGATAAATGGTAAACAAGTGTGTACTTGAATGCCACTGTTGCATACGGTTCGTACAACGAACCACGTTGTTCAAACACAGAATCACGTAGTGAATCGTGGTCAAGCATTCAAGGCGCTTATGGATGACCAATGTGATGTGTTGCTCACATCCCCGCACTTGCACACCACTAACGGTTTCTGGCTGTTTGCGATCATCAGGTGGAGACAGTAAGATTACGTTCAATGAGGCTTGAAACAGTGGATAAATGGTAAACGAGTGTGTACTTGAACGCCACTGTTGCATAGGGTTCGTACAACGAAACACTATGTTCAAACACAGATTCACAAAGTGATTTGTGAACAAGCACTCAAGGCGGGTTGGGGTGGATATTTTCAAAATTCGGCAGTGGATAAACTATCGTTTATTTTCCTCCGTGGGTAAATGGATTAAAAGTTCAAACCTATGGGACTTCTATCGAACCTGCACACAAAATAACAATTAAACGGAAGTGTTTTAGTTGATCTTAATCTTCGCTGTCTGCTCAGGTAAATGCAATCAAAACGTGATCCCCGCTCGTACAGAAACCTGAGATATGACGAAGCTTAACGCGTTTGATTGTAAATATTACTTCGATGAAAGCTTTCAAGATTTCGACGGTAAAGTTTCGGTTTCAAAAGCGATTTTACACGCTTCGCTGGATGTTAATTACAGCTGCTTCAAGCGAATCAAGTTAATTCATGCAGTTTCCAACAGCTCACAAATTTTTCTGTGCTAAATTCCTTCATACGTATCTTTACATGCGATGCACGTGTAATCGCAGATTTATTTGATTTTAAGCAAACTCTCATTCTCTACGTGTCGAGAGCTTCTTCGAAACAAATGTGCATACACGAAACATTCTGTTTGACATTGTCGGGTTCCTTTTGCACGTGATTTTGACACGAAAATCGATATCAAAACTCATCGAGTGTGTAATGAATTAAACTGAAGAATGATTGCAAACTATATTTATTGCAGGTTTTCAATCTAGCTTGATTTTTGATCACATGGATACCTGCCACAAACCTGTGACATATGAAATTGATTTTCAATAAATATTTCTGTCATTCTGATGGCTGTTGTCATATTTAAGTGACAAAAGTTATCACCTGTAAGAGCGATCATTCAGCGCAGTTGGATTTTGATTGAGTTGTGCTAACGTTTTTAATTCCCAGATCGTTTCCCATGTGTCGATTACGCTGCAGAAAAACTTGTAGTTCTACCGGAATGTCGAAAGATAGAATTAACTTTCAGAAGGAGAACAATGAAGAAATTGAAAACGTTGACTTTAATCTTTATAACGATGCAGAGATTTGCTACTTGAGATTGAATACACTAAACGAAAAGCAACCTGCTCTAGATGTTGATACCGATACTGAAACAGACTCGCTAGACGGCACATCGAACTATTTCAAAATAGTTGCAAAATTTGACTACAATGAAACGTTTGAAGGAGATTTGTCCTTGAAAAAGGGTGATGTACTTTTGACGAAAGAAAAGGATCTTGATGGCTGGATTCGGGCGAAAAAACCGTTTTCCCAGATATTTGGATATGTACCGGGGAATTATGTCCGTTTCGAAAATGGAGGAGTTGAAACCATGGACGCTTATCAAGACATTGATCGCTTATCGGCCGAGAAACGGCTCTTTCTACCGGGCACTCCGGTTGGAACATACATAATACGAAAATGTGGGAGTGAGTTGATAGTTCAGTGATTCAACTTCAAAACAACTTTCACACAATTAGATCATTTCTCTAATCATATTCAATAAGAATATTATTATATTATTTCTGTTAATGGTAAACTGTATTCCATGACGAAATCTTATCAGTTCGTTAATATCGGTTGTCTGGCAATATTGTCTAAAGTCTTAACACAATTATCCTTCTCAAAATATAAGCGCACATTTCGGATATCACGAATTCGTATTTCCGCTTTTACTCGCCAAGGAAAAGTTCACTGTGTATTTCCAGAACACAGATGTAAAAGGCTGACATTTCGTGTTATAAGAACAGTCCGGTTACTGAAACCTGGTACGCAAGCCTCCAGAATTAAAACGTATGGAACATATACAAATCTATCACTCGTATCATCATTTTCGCGTATACATATCGAGTTTACAAACAGTCTTTAATCGAAGTGATGTGTTGCTCACATCCCCGAAATTACAAACCCAATGCAACAGTGGCATTCAAGTATAACTTTGTTTAATCTTTAATCGGTTTTAACAGATTTAACGGTCAAGACCTAAGTGGCCAATATATAAATGTACCCGGATGGGTTGTGTTGATAGCAGAGGACAGCTTTCCATAAACAAAATGTTGACACGTTCTGTTATTGGCGGTCTCATTAAAGGATCATGACAGTTGAATGAACACATAAACATGCAGAGCCAGAAGAAGAATGCAGTACGTTTGGGAGTTTTATATCGACCAAGATTCACATGCTACGTTCGCTGAGACTGTACGCTGAAAACGGACAAGAATAAACGAATGGTTTATTCGGTTGCTATAGCAACCGGGTTAATGCACTGGGCTAGGGTGTGAACATTCGGCAGCTTAACATGGATAATATGTACAATTCAATGACGTTTGGACCAATGTGGTGTGGTGCTCACATCCCCATCCCTTATACACCACCATGTTTGGACAATATTCTACATGATCGGTCTGTCCTCGTGGATGTTGAGGGGTAAACATTTGTTTATTTCGGGAAATTTTCGACAGCCATTTTACTTACAACGAACCACAATGTTCAGGTACGGAATCACAACTGATTCCTGACCAAGTTCTCAAGAAGCTTGAAATGGCCAGTGAATTGGGGTACTCAAATCCCTCACATATATACTCCAAAATCAGTTGTTTGTTGTTGGTCGTTGGTCGTCATCATATGGAGACAGTAAACATTGTGGACTTGAAACAATGGAAAAATAGTAAAGCTATATTTGAAAGCCACTGCTATATAGGATTCGCACGTCCAACCACTATGTTTAGATAGAGAATCACAGAGTAATTTCCTGCCAAGCGCTCAAGATACCAAAAATGACCATTGTGTTGTGTGGCTCTCATTCCTCTCTACAACTGGATCATGGCTGTAAATGTCGGAATGTGAGCCCACAAAATACTGGCTAATTTATTGCGAATTAAGACAGCTTACCCAATCATGCTGCGATACTCTCAAGCTAGTCAGAGCGAAGTATAAATTTCGAGAATTGAGAAGAATCGTCAGAATGCTGTGCTTGCTCGGTGAAGACCATTACACGTTGCAGCTAAATTAAGTTTTAAGGGCAATCTAAAGTGATTGCTTCATATCAATTGCGGTGGCGGTACGTCTATTAGCTAATCGCCACCTTAAAACGGGACAGACCGTGGGCGTTTGGTATGTAATTAAACGACTTGGACATTCGAATCAAGTTACTAAAGAAGTGGAATCTATGGCCGGGAATTCTCCCCTTTCTGAACTGTTTGGCGCAAAAGTGCCAAGGTAAAATCCAAGCTTCGTTCGACATACGTAATTCTGATATACGCTTCGTCGCATCAAAGTCAGATATCCAGATTCATAGCTAATTCCATAGTTGAAAGAAAGAAAGAAAAATGGCTTTATTCGAGTACACGTATTTTCAGTTCGTGAAGTTGTGCACATAGGTTGCTTTGATTTAGGAAGAAGACAGTCAACGTCGTATAGATCTAAGAGACAGCGTGTCGAATTTGGCGGCCATGAATGACATGTGATTCAACATACAGAAATGTAAGATGCTCCATCTTGGCAAGAATGTTCCTTGGACATATCGATTAGGAACTGAAAACCTTGCATGGAGCTCGTTAGAAAAAGATCTTGGAGTGTGGATTAGCGGTCACCTGAAGAGCACATTGCACTGCCAGAATATATATAGACGGGCCAACAGATTGTTAGGTATCGTTCGAAGTATATTTGGAAGATTCTCCCTGGTAGCGTTACCAAGGATAATGAATGTCTACCTTCGCCCTACGATGGAGTATGCGGTCGAGGTCTAAGCTCCTTGGCTGCGAAAAGATATTGCTCTCTTCGATAAAATCTATCATAGAGCAACAAAGTTAGTGATGGGTCTTCGCAATGTTCCGTATACCGAAAGACTGCGAGGTCTGGGTCTATGTGACTTTACCCAAAGGAGGATACGACGCGATATTATTGTGACCAATAGAATTGTGTCTACCGAAGGATATCCACTAAAACACTTGCTTGATGTATGTGATGGAGAAGTAACACGCGGACATACCTTATCCCTTTACGTTCCAAGTTCCCGTATTGATTGTCGGCGACATTTTTTCGCCGTACGAGCTATATTTCTTTGGAATTCCCTACCCAAACATGTGGTGGACTCTTCTTGCTTGGCGATTTTTAAAGCGAAATTGGACTTGCACTTGCAAACGAACATCATTCGTGAGCCTTACATTTGATATTCTCTATTGCTTTTATACTATTGTAAATTTCATGTTTTATTCATACCGTAATCCTGTGGTGTTGTAAAGTATTAACTTTTTAACCATAAATCATTGAATCTTGAATCTTGAATCTTGTAAAATGACAATTAAACCTAGTTCTTACACAACACCAATAAAAGAGCAAAATGGCGAACTACGGTATGTATACCGTTTATCAAAGTGGTATCTGAATCGATAAATAGAATTTTAAAAGCGACTTCAATATTCATAATATCTGCTCTGCTAATCGTGTTTATCACGTATTAAGCATTAATAAAACTCGGCTGAATCTATGATGGACACTGGCCACCGTGTGAACTTAGACATTGTAAATTTACTGCGACGTAGCATTAAGCCTTAAGTCTATACGCGTAGACACTTGACATCCCTGAGGATAGAACACATGTTGTTGAAAAGACAGACGGGACAGAAATCTCCACAAAATTGAATTCGAAGTTGCAGTAGTAAAATATTTATTAAGGTTGGAATGGTGTTTAACTTATATATTTTTAAAACCTCTCTCCCGCACAGTTGTCGACCGTTTAGATTTGCTCACATGAACTTCGGTGTCGATTGACCTTGACTGCTTCCACGTTCTACTGCGTAAATACTCAAATTGAACTTGTCTTTGTCTACGCGAATTGATGCCCCTGTTTAGATAGTGGTGG
The DNA here is from genome assembly GCA_013407085.1 of Atriophallophorus winterbourni. Classification (NCBI taxonomy): domain Eukaryota; kingdom Metazoa; phylum Platyhelminthes; class Trematoda; order Plagiorchiida; family Microphallidae; genus Atriophallophorus; species Atriophallophorus winterbourni. Next base: position 10,435 of record JACCGJ010000230.1, on the reverse strand, counting down.
TGGTTGTAGTGATATTTAATCGCGTTGATTGTTCCTGACAAATAAGCATGGTCTGACGAACCTTCCGTGTCAGAAGTAATACGCTACCCAGAACTGCTCTAACCGATTGCTTTTAATTTTTTCACGACAATGTCCACTCGACCGGTCCGAAATATCTTTCAACGCTTTACGATTATCACATTAAAGGTTGGTCATTCATTAAAAGTATTTCTGAGTGTGCGTTGGGTGTGTGTGTGTGAGTTTGCGTGACGGAAATGTATGTGCTACTGGAAAATCATTTGTAATCCCAGCAGTTTATCGTATAAAATCTTAAATTGACTTAAACACATTGCAGGTCAGGAAGGATATGCCATCTCGGTGCTGCTAACCAAAAAGGAGACCAATTCGAAGCAAGTTTTGCACGTACGTATTAAATCAACCGAGGATGGAGAAAGCTTCTACGTGAAATCTTCGGACGTATTTCCGACCATAAAAAAACTGGTCGAATTCTACTCTCGTGAGTTTGATTTCCCTCGTGTTTTCGCTCGCGACTTCACTCATTCCGAGGGGCCTCCGGAAGAAGTTCATTTAGAACGTGATCTGCTATTCTTTCAGTAAAACATGGTTTTAATTGGAGTGGTGATAACGATGATTAAAAATAAGCTTTAATCCAAGTTGTGTAATTAGCACGCTATTACTTACATTGCCTAATGAATACCTTACTCGAGTTTCTAGGTCACTAGTGTTATTCAAAAAACGCGAAAATCATGGTCCAGATAGGGGATAAAATAACAGAAAGGATGTAATTAATACTCAAAAATCTGTTACCATTACCTGATACAGCTTCATCTGTACGCCACAGTGTCCTTAGTTGAATTTATAATCCAGTGAAGATGTTCCTGAACATAATGACGTGTTTTCCATGCATGTGCTCTGAAACAAAAAGCTATTCACCCTTTTTCATTTTATTATTTTTGAGACCTTCAAAATAGATGCACATAGTATATGCATGCTTGCCACATTGATATTACAAAAAATTTCCGTAAAGTCAACCATAGCCAGGAAATAAATAAAAAATTGAAGCCTATGTAATTACCAGAATGTTGCTGAATTGGATAAGCGACTATCTAAATGAAAAACACTTCCAAGTTGATGTTGGCAGAAGAAAAGATGTCATGAGTGAAGATCATACATATATGCTCGGCGGTTGGACCAGTTGTAATGAAGAAAATTTCATATTGTTTGCTGTTGATATTAAAATTTAGAGGTTGCAGGAAGTAAATATTCACAAACAAATGAGTTGCTATTTCATCGGGGTCAATATAAAATGCTGCGTTGGGAAACATTCTTGCATCACTACTATAAACTTGGTAGGCATGATCTCATCTGGGCTACTTGAAATGATTTGGTGTTCGGGCGTCGCGAAGCCTCAAGATAACACAAAGTTTTTATTCAAGCATCCCGTATCTTGGGTTTCAAACAAGAATATTCACGAGTTTAACGCATGAAACCTCACCCAGTAACTAAATACATATGTATGTCCGGTTACAGAATTCAACCAGACGTAGGCATAAGGAAACGGAAAGGAAATTAATCTTTTTAACAAGATGTATAACAGTAAGAAAATGTCCATCCGCGAGTGAAGTAAATACATGCATACATACATACATACATACATACATACATACATACATACATACATACATACATACATACATACATACATACATACATACATACATACATACATACTTACATACATACATATATACATACATACATACATACCTACATACATGCATACATACATACATGCATAAAAACATACATATATACATACATATATACATACATACATACATACCTACATACATACATACAAACATACATACATACCTACATGCATACATACATACATGCCTACATACATACATACATACATACATACATACATACATACATACATGCATACATACATACATAAATACATACATACATACATACATACATACATACATACATACATACATACATACATACATACATACATACATACATACATACATGCATACATACATACATACACACACAGAGTCGCACGCTCATTCAAATATGTAATCAACCATTGTATGATTTCCTAGTGTTTATATATAAATATTCTTCTAATGTGTATTGCAGGTTTTCCTGAAAAATATAATTTCCCACTCAAATACCCCTGTCCCATGAGTTACCGACCGCCGCTGAGCTTCCGCGAGTTTGAAGTCGAACGCAACAGCATCCAGTTGGACTTATTACTCGGTCAGGGAAACTTTGGTCAAGTTTTCGAAGCCACGTGGAACAACCAGCTGAAGGTCGCCGTGAAACAACGTGTTGGTCGAACGACCTCTGGAAATGCTGATGAGTTCATCAACGAGGCACGTTGCATGTACCAACTGCATCATCAAAGGATCGTACAAATTCTGGGAGTTTGTACGAAACCGCACAATGAACCTGTATGGATTATTATGGAATTAATGCCCCGAGGATCTTTGTTGAATTACTTGCGAAAATCAGCACCGTCGGCTTTGTCAACAATCACGCTACAAGATCAAATTATGTGGATGACGCAGGTAAATAATATACTACGTTATAAGTCATTTATCATCCGTTAATGGGGTGAATTTACAGTGAGATTTTAAAATGGTTATTTGAATTTCAAGATAATGCTCGTGCAAACCGAGCAATATCTTTCGCGGGAGAGATTGTTAAAAATCTGCGGAGAACCGAATGAAACTAGCATGCGTATGCATCTGTGATCGACATCGATCTAAGGGGGCCAACAACATCAACAACCACAACCCATGCAAACGCAAATAGAAAATGGCTCATTTAATAACGCTCAGGGTTGTTTAGATTCTACTACATAACTTGGACTATCACATACTTTATTTGGGAGAAATGTGATTTCTACAAGCAGCAGTCCCTATTAAATTCAGTAATGGCTTAAATGGCGCATAACAAACTGATCGTTTGCGAACTCGAGGATAAATCCTCATTTGCAAATTTAAATTTAGCTTTTATGTGAGGACTAATCTAAGTCCCACAGTCGGTGTAATGCAGCACCGTTAACTGTTTGGGAATGCACGTGTGTAAACATGTAGAAAATAGGGTCGTTCAAGTTCACTTTATTGAGGCAGCTTTGCTTACATTTTAATGTAAATGTCTATCGAATGTTAAATGGCGCGTATATCTCTATGAAGAGTTCAATTCAAGAACTGCCGTTCCAGGCCTTATAAAACAAATACGAAAGCTCTGAACATTGACAAAGCCAGGTTAGCACAAAGTGAAGTGGAGTGAAGTTGTATTTCAACTGGGTAATTTGTTGACTGCCAGACAAACACAACATATGAAATATACATCAAAAGGTGTAAGAGAAATATTAACCAAAATGTTCTTGGTTGTATAAGAATTCTGTTGCTTTTAGCTCTACGGATACATTCCATTTCAGTGGAGGTGCCGGACTTTATGTATATAAAAATAAGACAAACTCTGCCATTTTATGTACATTTATTTTTTACAGCGTGCCGCTCATTCAACATAATAATACGGAATATTATAACTTACGTTCAGTGATTCATAATGTGTTCTTGAATGCGAATTGGAGTGGGTCCTTATAAACTTTATTCCGGTTGTGCTCAGATTGCTTCTGGCATGTCGTACTTGGAAGAAAAGCATTTCATCCACCGAGATCTACGTGCAGCCAATGTGTTGATGGACACAGATTTATCGGTGAAAGTCGCTGATTTCGGTTTGGCCCGATTAGTGCAACAAGGTGAATACACGGCCAGTAAGTGAAACTAGTTCAACGTAGCAAGACGATCTTCATTTCACTTCAACTCAGTTTCCTTTAACGACGAATCAATAACAAGTTGTTTTTGGATAACTGATTCATGAGGTTTATCTGAATTTCAGCTGGGATGTTTCCTCTGAAGTGGACTGCTCCTGAAGCTGCAAGCGGGGCTCATGTGTTCTCGATAAAGTCAGATGTTTGGTCGTTTGCTGTGGTTATGTACGAGATATTGAGTCTAGGCGAAGAGCCTTACAAAGGTCAGTAGCATGCACTGTTGTGTTTTTCACTTGGAAACATTTTCGTAATCCTTTACCCGCACGCATCAAAACGACCAAAAGATGAGCGGTTAACGACTAAACTTGAGTAATCGTTTCAACCAATCCCGTTAATAGCAAACCCGTGCGTTTCATTAGCGTCGATACTATAGTATGGGGAACGTGTAGAGATCTAATTCACTTGACGCAACGCTATGCCTTTGGTTTCTGTTCATGTTGCTTTACGGCAAAGAATTATAGTGAATGAATAGAGTTCATTATATATTTGAGAGCAAGAGCCAAGTTCGTAACAAAGAAGCCATAAAATATGCGATAAAGTTCTGGGCTCTACTGTTGCGAACAGATGTTATACGCTTTTATGTACATGATCACATTGTGACAAATTTAGCGGTGTGATCTTTGTCATGTTCCGTACACAAAAAGATTGCAACGTCAGGATCTATGTGACTTTACCCAACTGTGAATGCATCGCGATATTGTTCTTATCTATAGAATTGTATCTACATTCACAAGGCCCCTGTTTTAAAAGTGTCGGGTGAGAGAGGGTGACACAGGGACATACCTTGTGACTCTACAACCCAAGTTCCCCAAATGATTGTTTGCAGCAATGTTTGCCATGCATGTTTTTATTTTTCGGGTATTTCCTACCGCTATAAGTGGTGAACTCTCCGTGGCCTGTCTATATTTAAAGCAAATTTGGACTTACATATGCGAAGGAAAATCTTTCGTGAGCTGTACATTTTAAAAACTCTAGTCGCTATATACTATTAATTGTTTGCATTTTTATTCATACAGCAATTCTGTTGTGTTTTATGTGTTAATTTTCTTTACCAAAATTCATTTAATCGTTGGTGAATTTATCCCAAATAAAATCTGCTTTTAGTCCCAAAAATCAGATAAGTTGCGCTCATAATGCTGGCATCCCGTGATGACGCTGAAGCGTTGAAATAAATAATACGCAGTAGAATTTGAAAATTCGGCTTCATTGCAGAATTAGTGCAAAGTTTATTAGGGTTAACAATGAACTAGTAGATTGAGATTTATCCGTAAATCAAAGTAATACAATTAGCTTGCTTTTGTCGATGGCAGTCCAGACGTATATCATCATCTCCCGATAAAATTTACGTTGTACAACAATCTACCCACCAGTAGCTTTGAAATTTGGTCATATCTCTACAATCCTACCCAATCAACCCTTTGGAAGAGTTGTATCACGTTGCTAGTCAATGAAACACATTTGCTAGTTGATTGGCTAGTGGATTAAAATTGAATTGCTATTGATATGGATACGTATTTCAATGCGCTATTTCTGTGTCTGATTGCAAACAAGCAATAATAAACAACTAATATCTGAGCTACTAGTATTGTTGTCGCGATTATTTCAAATAATCCGAAACTTTAAGTCAATTTTAACCTTGAGCAACCCAAAGCTGATTGGATGAGAATAATCTGTGTAGTTCTACGCATATGAATATCTAACCAAGCTTGCTTTACAATAGGAATCCCAAACTCCCAACTATTATCCCGTTTATCGAGCGGTTATCGATTGCCTAATCCGTTGCCGCCTTCAAATCGCAATGGCGAGAAAGTCTACAATTTGATGAAACGATGCTGGCAACTCAGCGCGGAACAGCGCCCTTCTTTCAAACAGATCCATTCGTATTTCTCTCGTGAAAACTGGAAATAATTGTGATTTTACTACTGAAAATCAGCTGTATGTTACATTGGATCTTTCTTATCATTTCGACATTATTTTCCTATTGAAGAACGAACTTGATATTTTTATATATTTTTTCGTGCGAAAGCAAATTATGTTGGTTATTTGGTTGTAATCTATTTTTACCAAAATGTTTCACGGGATTTGGCTTACGTTTGAATTTTTATCATATCTGAACGAAAGGGTGTCCGGTCACTTAATCGTCAGACCCTTAATTGTCAGACACTTAATCTCCAGTTTGATAAATTCTGAAGAATTTAGAATACGTTTAAATGAATTTATGAAAGATATGCAATTGATTTCAAGAACGTCAATCTTTCCGATGTTGAGTATCGCTGTGTTGCTCGAGATGTCCTGGCGCATATCACAGCATACTTCTTCTACTGCTTGATATGAATCCTAGCAATTGCTTCGGGCAACACCACTATTTTCATCTTCAAACTTATTCCAGGTTTCAGGTGGAAATATAGCTGGTGCAAAGTTTTCTCTTCCACCTCTAATTCGTCGACCTCGAACAAAAGTATATTCCAAATAAGATAACAGTTCATTCAACCTCTCACTTTGAGTCATGGGCGTAAATCATTGTCTGCCCCATAATCTGCTTTCATCCCTAGTTCACATATGACATGACACCTCAAGCAATTCAACGATACTCAACTACGGAAAGATTCACGTTCTTGAAATCATTTAAGTGACTGCAGATTAAGTGACTGGGGATGAAGTGACTTGGGAGGTTAAATATCTGGTGAATAATTGTCTGGAGATTAAGTGTCGGAGATCAAGAGTCTGGCGATTAAGTGTCAGTAAAGCAACGTAAGTTAGGTTACAACATCTGTTGCATTGCCTTCGATGACCACAATTTCCAGGAGTTATTGTTCCTTCATTAGTTTAACCTAGAGATTATTGTTCACTACAAATGACTTGGAAAACGTGATCTTCCCATAAGCGGTCAATTGGTGAAATTAGTTTCCCCACGTTCGCTTTGTTCGGATACATTAAAAAGGTGGCGATTGGTATAAAAAAATATGCTGTGTTCGTATTGTGTCACTGTCAAGCAACATTAGACCGCTGTCCAGACGATATTATCCCACAAGCTAAGGAATAATTCCCGTTATTTTCTATTCCACTTGTTCTTCTTCAGTAATTCTGCAAAAATGAGTCGGTAAAACTTACGGTCACGAATAGAATTATATTAAATAATTTTTTCACTCACACACGGATCGTGTATTAGATCGACTACTACAACAACGTCCCATGAAGGTAAGAGAAAACGCACAGGACAGTGGAGATTGTATCGCGATAGCCAAGACGTGTACAACGGTAGAGAAGAGCAGTCACGTATCACCCGTGAACGGAAAACATGTCAAGGTCAATAGTTTTGGGGTCCGGTAAAACAAAGTAGTTACACCCGCAAACTTTAAACGCTTAAGTTTGCCGCAATGCCGAAACATTCATTCTCTGACACGAACGTATTGTATTCATGGCACACTAATCTTTCTAACGGAATGATAATGGCAGTGAATGAACTAAAGAGAAAAAGTTAGTTTCAATTATAACAGGAGACTCTGAAGAGCGTATTAGATCCACTTATTTCGCCGAAATTATCATCTTGCTTTTGGTACACCATTTCATCATGAAATTGATGCCCTGAGTATCTATCTGCTATTTTGCATTGCTTATATTCTTAACAAGTCAATTGTATGGTGTTCTTCGTCGGAAACATGCCCACTAAACTTTCACATAATATCACAGCCTAATACATCCAAAAACAGCTTAAACAACAATGCCCATTAGATCTAATCGGTGTTAGCTTACACTGTATCCGATGGGAAGACCTGACACAGAGATCTGTTCGGTTGGTCGACCACAACAGATGATCCTGGCTGGACTGGTCGGCAAAACATGGCTACTCAAATGGACCGGTCTGAATAAAGATTCATACACGCTTAATTGCGATCGATCAAACGGTGGACGGTAGCCCAGGTCGTTAAGGCGTGGGATTACAATGGTGATGGTCGGGGGTTCGAATCCCACCCGAAGCGGAGGATATGCACTGCTGTTGAACTAAATAAGAGTGAAACTCGAGCCCAGTGCTTCCATTATGGACCGTCGTGATCAACTTTGTGAATAGTTCGATGGGCTTGGCACGGATGAGTAGTCATAAACCTAATACATCCTCTTATATTGTCCCGTAACTGCAAAACAGAACGGCTGACTATCTCCCGTGGAGGTAATAAGATTTCACTAACTGAAAAGCGTGTTAGACTGCCGCACGTTTATTTCCAACCTGAACAAAACTGGTATTAGTCTTCCTTTTCGGCTAACAGTCCTGCACATGAATATGAAATGCAATAACAATAAACATATCTCTGATACCAGTAACACATGTTCGCGATGTTTGTTTGCATTTCGTTGTATTCTTGGAGAAAGCGCCAAATAATACTACGATTACGCGGCTAGGGATTTCCAGACTATGTGCACGCTATTTAGTCGGTCAGATAAATTGAATTTGAGTGATTTTCTGCGCGAGCATACACATCATGCAATTCCTCATCCTCAGAGCAATTTGTTTGTATTGACCACTGCATCATATAGTTGCAATCCAATATATTGTAGCGGGTATCGTGGGTCAGCCGGAAATGATTGCGTTAGGTAATTTAAGGTCACCAAGTTGCAGATGGCGAACGTCTGGCCAATTATCACATTTTGGTCAAACATTAACCCCGTACCCACCCACATCGACTGTGTCTTGATGCATCCCAGAGGTCAACCTGTCCAACGTGTTCACTCGCAAAACACACAACACAAGAGTAAGCTGATTGGGCAAACGCGTTTATTATGCACAAGACACGCCGATAGGCAAAACAAATAACCACAACACTGATCCTCAAACATGTCTGTCCCGGTTGCCACTTCGATCTGATTTGACAGTCGACGTCGTGCCAACCAATACAATCAAGCCCTCACCACACATGGCTCGTTTGACCGGCAGTTTGTGTCGTGTATGCACATGCGAACACGGCCAAGGTCGGTCGATAGTGTGGCTCACATTGCTAAACGTGTAACGGGGTTAATGTTAAACAAGGTTATGAAAAAGCAAAAATCGAATCAACTATTTAGTATAAGGTGAATATTGCCTAATTACTACCGCATCGTTTGTGATGGCCATATTTTTGATATCTCTGCCTCATCCACCTCATTAACTACCTTAGTAATTTTGACCGCCTCAGCATGTAAGCGTTCGCTATACAGTTTAATACTGCGTTTAACATTTCAGCATTTTCTAAATCAACCCCGTGATCTGTATCTAATACATGTTCTCCCAAGGGATTAATGTTGTTAGAAAAGTGAGTTTCAAAAGATTTGGTGCATCATCTTTATAACTGGATGAACGGGTTATCCAAAGGGTACTCGCAACGACACGCTTCTGCGCTGTTATCGTTTCTGCGATCTGAAGCCATTGTTTGTAGTCGTGCTGTTGTTGTTTAACAGCTCTCGTCGCATTGGCAGCCTCTGGAAAGCCTAGAAGAATTAGACTGCGCTCATTGTTTTTCTTACAAACATCGATACATCCTTTTCTTTCGAGTAATGCACTCGGGAAACTCACGTAGCAAACAAGAATGTAAAAAAGCAGTTTCCATATCCTTCTTACTGTTTAGCTCTATTTTCAGTAGACGTTGTTCCCTGAAATGTGAAGAGCTTGCATGGCGAACGAAACGTGTAACTGCAGTAGGTCTGATGATTTCCGAACCGATAATCACACAGACGTTGGACCATTGTTCTAGGTCGTGCCTCTGCCGATTCGCTGGATTCCTGTATGTTGGTACAGATTACATTGAAATTTTTGAGATCTTCTGAGCTGTGACCTTTGTATTTGAATCCTATGGTTTCAGATGAGCGGAAAGCTTGGTCTTTGTTACCTTTTTAATATCAGAGGAGTATAGGTCAGACATGTTGTTGACAGTGGATTTAAAATGGTGGAGACTTGATGAGGAGAACGCTATGCAAGACACTCCGGCATAATGATAACAGTCGAGCGTTCGCTTGGAAAGATCTGCGGAGATGTATGTATTGTCTGATTGGCATACCAGGCTAGATTTTCCAATTTTTTGGTAGTTGTACCACTAAACCAGGAGTTCTGAGCAGTAACTAGAGTCGCAAATGATGCATTTAATGTTTGCCTGCTGAGCTCAACATGCGATCATCCAGGTTGCATAGCTGGAGACTTGCTGAAGCAGACAATCCTTTCTTTTGGTTCTCTTCGACAATAATTTATCAGACACCCTTTGAGCATTTTGCTATGAATTTGACTGCACTTTGTGTATTCTTCCGAGTGGTTCCAGCCAGTGGCAAACACCGATGGGTAAATTTGACAACAGAAACATAGAAGCGAAATAAATGAACAAACGGCAAGTCGTATATAGGTAGTTCTTGTATGAATAGATCCTTCGAAGCAATCTTTCAGCGAAATTTCCGAAAATCACACTGATCGATAAAAAGTTTGAAAGTTATATCCAAAAGTATCGAAGCTAAAAATATCCAACCGCACGTCAGGTCATTATTAGTGTTGTACCCTATATTACTGGTTGTATGTGCACATTGACTAACTTGGTTCATGAAAGGCTTGAAAAACTT